>JAQQZT010000001.1:33432643-33444408 GCA_030068275.1 Clarias platycephalus
CGCATCATCAACAACACACACACTCCGCATCAACACATCACCACACACACTCCGCATCACCTCATCACACACACTCCGCATCATCATCACCACACACACTCCGCATCATCATCACCACACACACTCCGCATCATCATCACCACACACACTCCGCATCACCACCACACACACTCCGCATCATCACCTCACACTCCGCATCACCACACACACTCCTCACACACACTCCGCATCACCACACACACTCCCTCCGCATCACCACACACACTCCTCACACACACTCCACATCACCACACACACTCCTCACACACCCTCCGCATCATCATCATCACACACTCCTCACACACCCTCCGCATCATCATCACACACTCCGCCTCATCACACACTCCACACACACACACACACATCACAGTGTTATTTCAGTCACGTGTCTAATCTCGGTGTCGTTCTCACAGCCTCTGCGTTCTCCGAGCGCTATTTAGGATCTCCTCGATCTAATCCCAGAGTGTATGAGGTAAATCACTTACTATTACCTCTCTCACACACACACACACACACACACATATATATACCTTTCTCTTCCTCTTTTCATCACGGTGTGTTTTCTCTCTCCTCTCCCAGATGTCGAGTTTGGCTCATCGAGCAGGTCAGCTAGAGGACAAGAACTTCTTAATAATTCACCCCACAGCGGATGGTGAGTCTGACGTCTCGTCCTCTTCCTCATCTTCCTCCCTCCTTTATAATTAAAATGACTTAATGAGCGACACTCGTCTTCTTGTGTTCACAGAAAACGTCCACTTCCAGCACACCGCCAAATTCATCAACTATTTAATAAACAAAAAGGCTAATTACTCGCTGCAGGTAAGAGACAGAGAGAGAGAGTGTGTGTGTGTGTGTGTGTGTGTGTGTGGCAGAATAATATAATTAGCTGTTAAATTGGTACTGCATCAGAAATATTTTCACGCATAGTGTTAGGAAAAATAGCGGTTAACTGAGCGTTTAACGAACGACAAATCAAGCGAAGGTTTTTTACGCGATTCTCGGGTTAATGCAAATTAAAGTATTGATGTTTTCAGTTAACTTAGCAAAGCAAATGATTCATCAGACTGATTATACTGTGTGTGTGTGCGTGCACGCAGTTTGATGTTTCTTCATACGCAGTAAGTTTTTGTAAAAGAAAAAAAAAAAAAACATCTCCAGATGTTACGGAGAAAACTTAAAGCTATGAGAAAGCAGCGGAGATCGCGCGTACAGTTAAGCTAGTCTGAGCATGAAGGCGGGACAAAACCTGTGAATGAAACGGTTTAGAAGCTAGAATAATTCTACCCGCCATGCCACGCCTCCTGCTGACCACGCCCGACCTATCGTGAGGTGTGTTCCTCACCTGTGTAACTAATCCCGCCCCCTCTGTCCTGTCCAGATCTACCCTGACGAGGGGCACTTCCTGCACACGGAGGCGTCTCGGCAGCACCTGGACCAGTCGCTCGTCGGCTTCTTCGAGTCGTGCTTCAGGCCGCCGGAGGTCGTCCCTGAGGACGAGCTGGAGCAGGAGGACGAGGACGACAGCTAAAACCGCGAGAACACAAACTGCTTCCCTGAAAATAGAAACCTGCATCGTGTAATTCTTCATCCTCATCATCCTCGTCATCCTCGTCGTCGTCATCTCGATTGGGGGCGGAGCATCTGCATGGACCGGGCGTGCCTCGCCTTCGCAGCCCGGGTGTCTGACTGAGGGGCAAGCTTCTTCCTCACCTTCCTACCTGACGACGCTGTACAGCGCCCTCGTGTGGACTGAGCCGGTAGCGATGCAGCGGAGGACCAATAGAGCACAAGACGCAAACCACGGCTACCTGCGGGACATCCTTAGTTACGAAGCGCACCGTACGCTCCAGATGTGTCAATTATTACGCTTGTTAAACGTTTAATCGCAGCACAAATCACTAAACTGTAGCAAACTTACGGAGTTTCTTACGTAACCAGTGTTCATCTTTTACCACTAAAACATCGTCACGCTCCTGTCTTCACTTTGGCACTGAAGCGACGAGACTAACGTTAGCGAACAAGTCAAGGACATCCGTCTCGCCAGAAATCTTCCACTTGGAGAAAAAAAAAAAAAACGAGTTTATAAACACTCAGCAAGTTTAATTTTAGCATCAGCTGTAGTTTTAGGCTTTCGGAGGCGGAACACTAACGAACACGAGATAGGGACTGCAGAGGAGCTAACGCTGCTAACAAAAGCTTGTTGTCGTAAGAGAGTTGCAGCAGCTTGATTAGCCTCGTAGCTTCAGTGCAAAAGTGCCGTGACGCGCCGCGGATCCCGGGACATACGCCAACGTCGAGGCGGTTATTTAAATCGTTCCTTGTTTTTTTTTTTGTCGTCCCCCAGATCGTCCTGTTCCAGTCCAGCGGCTCGGTAATAATAAATGTCTCGGAGCAGCTTGCAGACCAGGGTCAGGTCCCGACCTCGCGTTCTGTCACGTTAGCGATCGGCGGGATGTTAAACGTGTGAATGATTGAGAGAGAGCGCGAGGGATAAAAGCAGTGATGTGACTGTTTTAGTTACTGTGCCTTACTGGAGTAAAGCTGTAACACGCCAAACACCACGGACTCCAAACGTGTGTGTGTGTGTGTGTGTGAGAACCCGGGGCCTGCTGTTACATAATAATTAACATTTCCCCATGGTTCTCACACACACACACGGCTCTCCCGACGCTCAGCGAGCCTCCGAGAACGTTTCCCCCGCGTACAGAACGTCAGCTTTCTGTTTGTTTGTTTGTTTTTAATCCAGCATGCTAGCGAGTGTTTGTTTTTCTTTTCTTTTCCTCCTCCTCTGTATTAAATAAACTGTGTGTTGTCGTGGTGTGTGACCTCACGCAGCCTGAACGTGTCTGTCGTGTTCCACGTCGATGTTCACGTGCCGAGAGAAACGCCGGCGCTGTAAATTACACTCCAGCTGTTTTGTTTCCTGATGTGCAGAACTTGTACATAAAGCATTTTGAAAGCTTGTGTGCGTTTGTTTTGTGTGTGTGTGTGTGTGTGTGTGTGTACACTTCAGCAGAAAGCTTTTCACCATGACTTATTCAGTAGCTCGCTAACATGCGAAGCGGAGCAATAGGTTAAACATGACATTTAAAGCTTCATGTTACACAAAAACAACTGATTGTACACTGTTTTATTACCTGATTAAATAATTAAGGACTCAAAGCAATCAATATTTCAAACTGGATCAATAAATCAAACGTGGAAAAAAAAAAGACACCAGAGTTTAATAGGAACAGCGCTCTTGTGCCATCTAGTGGTAAAGTGTGAGAATGCAGTCTCAAAATAGTATTGATTAAACTCTTGGCCCTGTTTTTGACCTGTTTTTTTTTTTTTTTTTTTTTTACACACACACACACAAATGCATATGAATCACTCTTGAGAACTGGAACAAAAAATGTCCAGCACATAATAGTGTTTTTCTGTGAAATTCAGAAATAATTCATATTTTGATTAGGATGAATTTTATAAACTGAATCAACTCAGTATTATAACATCATAGTTTTTTTTTTTATCTTACTTAAAATTATTATATTATTTGATGAAGTGTCCTCATTGACATTTTCTTCATTTTTAATTAAAGGAATGAATTTCAAGCACATTAAATATGCATCTGGCCAATTTTGCAAAAACAAACCGGCTCCCAGGAACATTTCAGAATTTATTCAGCAGAAGGTGGAATTTTGTCAAAAGCGCCAGGAAATTCATCTGACGGCGGTGACGTATTGTGTGACTGTTTTCAACACTTAAAAATACTTTTTTACATTTCCTTCAACAAAACATTAGTTTTTGTTAATTTATTGTAAAAAAATTGATTGTTTTGATTAAAGCACGAGTCATTGCTTTTAAAGGACACACACACACACGGCAGTTTGGGAACGCCAATTAACCTAATCTGCATGTCTTTGGACTGTGGGAGGAAACCCACCAAGCACGGGGCGAGAACACAGACCCCGAGGTGGGAATCGACCCCAGACCCTTGAGGCCCGAGGCGACAGTGCTAACCACTACACCACCGTGCCGCTTAAATCACAATCCAGGTTTTTATTTTTATATTAAAAATGGATTTGAAATGAGTGAATTGATGCTAAAACTTTACATTAAAAAAAGTTTTAAAGACGTGAAAATTGATTCCAAAGCGTTAAACACTGTGTGAATGTTTACAATAAAATTTAATAGTTTTGTTCCTTTAAAAAAACTTTGATATCTTTCAAAAATCTCTTCTAACTTATGAGGCTCCGCACACATACATGAGGTTTCTCACTGGCGCTCCACACGCTGCTCCAATGTTTTGGCGCCCCTTACTTCCTCAGCTGACGACACTAGCTACAGTCCCTGAGGTACGCCGGTAACACGCCCACAGTACGACACAAAAGCTGATCATCACATGTGACTGCGTGTACAAACACTACCGGCCACGCCCAAACAAACAAACAAACATTAAATGTTATATTTCTTAACATTGAGGAAGATTTTATTAATAGGATTACTACTCTACTGTTTTTAGGTAAAAAAGCAAGGATGGACATAACTTAAAGGAAGCCGATTATTATCCTAATTAAACTATTAAAATGTGCTGCAATGAATGTTGAAATAATTATATGACGGTTATGAAGACGAGCAGACCGTCATCATCTGTTTATCATCGTACAGGCTGCTGTGAGCGAGTCGTTACTATGGAAACGGTAACACACTCTAGGCTGTTGTACAGATTAATACGATATGACGAGAATCAAGAGTGATATTGGATCGAAGCGCGCGCACAAATTACCGTCAGTGCGACCAATCAGAGCGCAGGATTCTAAAGTACACGCCTGAAAATGCAATAGGATAAAATCTCTGTCTATCTCTGCGCGTCACTTGTCATCACGCTCAGTTGTCATGACGACAATGTTTGGCGACTTTGTTTAAAAGATGGAGGGAAAACTTTCGCTGTGAAGATTCACGACAGATTGAAGTCTACAACAGAAATTAAAGTTGGGAGTGGCGCCCCCTACCTTATATACGGACACACCTGGGGTTCGGGTCAGTGCTACGCTGAGGGGGTACCTTTATTATTTTATACACCTTTATTATTATTTTTTTTTAATAAACACATTCTGTGACTCCGCCCACAGGTGACTGTAGAGACTGTGTGTGCGTGTGTGTGAGAGAGAGAGACAGCAAAAGAGAAAGTAAAACACACACTCTCCGGCTTTCCAGTGTTTTATTTGTCCACATCTGTAGTAAACAAGACATGATAGAAAAACATCTCTTTCACACATACACACACTCACTCTCTCTCTCTCTCTCACACATACACACTCCCGCCCCACTCCCCCCCTCCCCCCGGAGATGATACACATGGTCTGGTCCAGAGAAGGTGAGAGACGAACGCTGCAGTGACTCCACACAAACCTCCAACAGTGAAATGCAAAAAAATTATTAATTTTTTTCTTTCTTTCTTGCATTTTCTTTTCTTATTTTAAAATTTTTAAATAAAGTGTTAAGACCGAAGTGGAATGCAGGAAGAGAAACAGAAGGTGTGTGTGTGTGTGTGTGTTCCGTGTCGTATTGTTTCAGGAGAACGTACTGTTCGGTCCTCACAAACGCGCGCCAGACTGAGAAGACGCACTTTAAAAAAATAAAAATAAATTCCAGACTTTGAGAGACGCCGAGGCGCTGAGGTTTTGAGGTTCTGAGAGATCTGAAGCCTCACTGCTGCGCCGAGGGAAACGATCTCCGAGCGGACGAGGAACGCGGCACATTTCCTCACGATGAGAAACAAACCCGAGTTCCAGTTTCACTAATATTGTTTTAGAATAAACGTTTACACAAATGTGTTTTGGTAAAATTGTTAAAACGTCAGCTGTTTTCTTTTTTTTTTTTTTTTATGTCACTTAGAGTTGATGACTTGTGGGCGTGGCCTGTTTTTTTTTTTTTTAATTTAAGAGAAGTATAATAGCTGTATATTGAAGCTTGCTGTACGCGCACCGATCGGTGTGAAGATCCGCTGATTTTAAAAGGTACACACTCCTCAGATTAGGAAATTGTGCTAACTGTACTTGCTCCGTCCCCCCACTAGAGGCACCAGCGTGCTCCACCACGTCCTCTACACATTTAACAGCAGGTGTTGTACATGTTTATACTGTTAAGTTTTCTTCCGTTTTTACATTAAAACTGTTAACCTAAAGAAACGCGACGCATCACATGAACCTGGGATTTTGTAGCTTTGTGTACAATCACACGTATTTTGCACAGAATTGAAACGTGAGTGAAATGGGGGCTCAGAGTCGGGCGCAGACGGAGAACAATCGGCTTTCACGCCGTGTGAGGCTGTAGTGGCGTATACATCACACCGTAAAACTTTATTAGTGTCGAGATCAAACAACGTTACTGCGGACTTCACCCCTCAACTTCCGAGAACTTTAAACTGTAAAAAAAATAATAATGAAACCCTCTGCCTTTACGCTTCTGTTATAAACGAGCTCAAAGTGAACGAGGCCACCGATTTGTTTCTCGACGCAGGGAAACGTTTCTGATTTAATCTGAGACGGAGATTACGTTTTAAAAAACTAAAAGTAATATCGCTTTAAAAGGCAAAACAGCGCCCTCTGTTGGAGCTGAATGGAAATGAGTTACCAGCGCCACCAGAATACAGAGGTGGGAATTAGCGCCGGGAATTTATTGGCATTTTCTTTTGATCTTTATAACCATTTTCGCTGATGGACGCTTGACGGAGAAAATCAGAGGCATCATAATTACATACATACTTTTAAAAAAAAAAAAAGAAAAGAAAAAAATACTACACAGAAATTTCAAGTAAGTTAAAACAAAAAAGGCTATGTACAAATAATAAAAAGCACAAATTAGAGATTAGATACATTCTTCATTTTGGTTGAGACCTTCTTACACTTGCGAGAACAAGTCGTCTTGAAAAGCTTTGCAGAAATCACTTTCATCTCCACCTCGTCCGAGAACGCAACTCCGCCTGTTTACCTTCATCCCTCCCCCTCCCCCCATCATCATCATCATCCTCACCAACCCATCTCCTCCCCCCTCATCATCATGACGGCCCCCCCCCCCGTCTCTCCCAGCTTCACTCCAGTGGAATCATGAGATCGTCGTTCCGTCCAGCGACACCAGGACTTCGTCAGGTCAGACGGTGAGAGACGCTCTTCTTCACCCGAGACCTCGAGTCAGATCAGAATTCATCGTATTTAGATCATTTTTAATAATTTTTTTTAAGACGGAGACGGAAATATTTAAAAAGCCGCTGCTGAGAGTCAGACGGAGGAGAAGAACAGACGGCGTCCGTCGCTCCCCCCCCCCCTGACTGACAGGAAGCCGCGTCAGTACCGTCATTCTTCACTTTTCATCATGACGTATAAAAAAATAACTCGCTGTATGAAGTACCTTACACACACACACACACACACACACACACACACACACACACTCTGTATGAGAATTCCATCCATCCATCCATCCATCCGTTCACAGGTATTGATAGAAGCGCGATCGCACCACCTGCGTCCCGGACAGTTTGTGCGGATGAGCGTCGGAGGCCAGACTGAAGCCCTTGAGCTGAGCCGCCGCCTCTCCGTTCAACACCCCCAGACTGGACCCCGAGGCCCGGGAGGAGAACAGGTCCGAGTTTTCCAGGCTGACCTCCGGGTTGCTCGTGCGATGTCGCTCCCTGACGATCCAGTCCGTGATGGAGAAGTCCTGCGAGCTGCACTTGGGTTTCAGGCGGTCCATGGCGGAGAGCTCGGCGCCGGTGATGACCGAGAGTTCCGCGAAGTCTCTCTGGCCGCCCATGGTGTGGCGGCGCCGTATGTTGGTCTTGCGCTTGCTGCGCGTCTCGGGGGACCTCGTGCGCTGCGACCCCACGCCGAACATGTCGTCCGCGGAGGCTCGGAGTCGGCACTTGAGGCGGTCGGTGATTTTGATCCGCCACATGGGTTCGTTCTCGCTGCCGCCGTTTTTCGCCTTGACGACGTCCAGCATCTTGGAGATCCTCGACTCTTTGTCGCCGTCCGTCGAAGACTCGCTGTCCGTTTTTTGCCGGCTCCCTCTCTTCCGCGCCAGCGTGTCGCCGGCGACGATGCGTTGCGAAACCAGGAGGCCGGGGGAGCTCGGGAAAGGCGTGACCCCGTCGCCTTCTCGCACGGATAAAACGTCTTCGGACGCGCCGTCGTCTCTGGCGAGCACGAACACGGACAAGTTGCTCTCGCTGTCCGAGTCGATGTTTCTGCCCTCGCTGATGAGCTCGCTCCGCTCGTCGTCGGCGTCGTGGGCCGGACTCAGCGTGGTGGACTCGATCCCCGTCAGGAAGGTCATGGAGGACGTGGTGGAGTAATCCGACGTGATGGAGCACACCTCCGCTCCGACGTTCTCCATCCAGGGGGCCGGGATCCTGCCCTTCCTGACTCTGGGGCCGGACGCCTGCGAGCTCGTGCTGTTCAGCGTCCCCAGGTCCGAGACGCAGCCCTCGTCGTACGACATCGACGGCGGATCCGAGAGCGAATTCTTCCGCTGCATTTCCCTCTCTCTCTGCGCGCGGTGTTTTCTCGGGGACTCGCCGGTCAACTGCGGCGGTTTCAGGGGCAGGATGTCGGATTTGAACTCGGTCCGGACGTCGACGCTCTTTTCCGATCTCTGGTCCGCGTCGTCGGACTTCTCCGGGAGCTCGCGCGCTCCCGCCTCGACCTCGACCCCCTCGTCGCGCCCGTCGCTCTGCGCGATCGCGCCCCGAAGCTCAGCCCTGGAGAAGCTGGTGTCCAGGTCGTCCTCCGAGCTGCTCATCTGAGGTTTGTCTTTGGGTTTTTTGCGCTTGCGGCTGGCGAAGATGGACGAGCGCAGGAGCTCCCTGCTGTACTGGTCTTTACCCGAACCCCAGGAGCCCTGCTGGGGGACCAAGTACACACACGTCAGGATCGGAGTAAACAAACAAACAAACAAACAAACAAGTAAAAACAAGACACAAAGGAGGAGATCAAACCCAGTCTGGTGGTGCGAGAGGAGTCACTACTCATCACTCACCTTTGATCTGGCAGAGTCACTGGTGGCTGAATCTGGAGGAGGAACGACAGGAGAGAAAAGAAATCAGAATCTGTGTGTGTGTGTGTGAGGGGAAAGTGTGTGATGGGGCGACGTGAGAAGCTGCGACGTTCTTAAACACACGAGCGACACGGACGCATGAGATCAGAGTGATGGAGGCAGTGCAGTTAGAGCCAGAGAGAGACGGAGAGGGAGAGAGAGAGAGAGAGAGAGAGAGGGGTGAGAAGAGATGAGCGCTGCATTGACACAGGAAGCAGCTCATGCACACACTCACACTTACACCACACACACGTCTGAAGCCAGTCTTCCCCAGCTGAGTGACATCACAACACGGCAACGATACACACGGGTAACAGACAAGCGTGTTCTTATTTCCGTTTCCCCTGACTCGGTTAGTGTTTCCCCTCTTCGTGTTTATTCATGATTTAAAATATAAACAGATCTACTACACGACCGTGTGTGTGTGTGTGTGTGTGTGTGTGTGTGTGTGTACGACATTATGCCTGACGTTTTATTTATTTATTTCAGCTTTATGTCCCTGAGCTCCGCCTCTCCTCGTTACCCACGTGGACTCGGATCAGCTTGAACACGTCCGACGTCTAACGTTCGGTTCTGGAGCTTCACACCAGCGACGTGTAACAGAAGCTCACGGATTTAATCAACAAATACATAAAAATGTCGTCGTCACGTCTCCGTCTTCCCTCCTAAACGCGCTCTATACCGCCGGCAGACAGAGCCAGGGGGCGTGGCCTAAAGCGGACTTGAGAGGTTCGAACTCTAGCGTTAATATGCGGAAATGTTGAAGTGTGCGTCTGATCCACACATACGGGTTGAAAAAACAACAAAAAATAAATAAAGGCTGTCATGTGACACTCACTATTCTGTCCACCAGAAACGGGAAAGAAAAGACGACGGGAATGTTGTCCAGTTACTCAGGTGCTACAGCACGGAACGCCGGAACGTAAGAGAAAGACAAGAGTGTGCAAAGAAAGAAAGAAAGAAAAAACTAAAACATAAAAGCAAGGAAAAAATAAAATATAAGCCAAGAAAGATAAGGACAGAACACAATGAGTAACGGGTAAAAAATAAATAAATAAATAAAAAAGACGCAATGCAAGAAAAAAGTTAAAATGTTAGTAATTAAAAGAAAGAGAATAAAGTAAAATAAAGGAGAAAAAAATCCTAAAAGATTAGGAACAAATGATGAGTTAGAGAAATGAAAGCAAAAAAGACAAAGCAGAAAAGCAAGAAAGAAAATAAAGAAAGCAAAAAAAATATTATGGAATGTAAGAAAACAAGTAAAAAAAGACAACTATGCAAGAAAAAGAAAGACAAAAGCGGGAAAGCAAGAAATAGTAAAAGATGAGTTAAGAAAGAACAAATATGTAAAAAAAAAAATTTTTTTTGCAAGAAAAAGAAAAATTAATTAAAAGAGGGAAAAATAAAGAGAAAAAGGCAGAATGGGGAAAGCAAACAATAAATAAAAATGAGTTTAAAAAAAGAAAGAAAAACAAGTTAGACCAGAAAGAAAAAAGTAAAAAAGCAAGTAAGAAAAAGAGAGGAATAAAGAAAGAAATAAGAGAAGAAAAAGAACAAACCAGAGAGGTTTTCTTTTCTTTTCAGGACTGTGTGTGTGTGTGTGTGTGTGTGTGTGTGTGTGTGTGTGTGTGTGTGTGTGGTGTCCTGGCACTTCTGCACCAACAGCTGATGAAGCGGACTCGGGGATCTGCTGCGCGTGAATGACACACACACACACGCGCGCACACGCACTGTGGAGGCGGTTGCCGTGGGAACGCGCTGGTTTATCAAGCAGCCGCTTGTTATATGGTATATAGAGTTTATAAGTTGTGTCGTGTACGACGAGCGTAAGCTCTGTTAGCATTAACGTCGTGTTCCACACTTCACTCGCTACGACTTCACGTCGCTACAGACGCGATTCAGCTGATCGCCAGCAGGGGGAAACGAAGACCTCGTGTAAAATTAACGCTCACTCTTTTTCGTTTTTATTTAATAAACATTAAACATCACAATGATGATGAGTGTGTGGTGTATCCGTGTGGGGTTTAGCCCCGCCCCCTCCACCTCCCCTCCCTCCCTCCCACACAGGATGGACAAAGACGCCACAGGAGGCGGAGGAGAGACGCTGGAGACACCGTACCATGCTAGAAATCCTTGCGGTCAGCTTCGGAGACAACGAGAGACAGCAGAGAGGCTTTTGAGACACATGACAGCAGCACTGCTCTGTATCCTCTCATCATCATCATCATCATCATCTTATAAGATATGAAACGTGCAAAGAAACACCACGATGACAAAAAAGATAGAAACCCAGACTTCTCTCACATTCACTCACTCACAAGGAGCAGGGTGTGGCTCGTGTCTCTCTCTCTATACACTCTCTCTCTCCCTCTCTTTCTTTTCTCCTTTCTCTCTCTTTCTTTCTCAGATTGGTTCTTTTTTTTTTTTTTTTTTTTCTTTCTTTCCAAACGAGAACGTTTACAAGAACCGTGGGTTTCTGCAGACTAGGCAGCTACACTGGGGACAACACTCCTCCTTCTTCCTACAGTCCCAGCTGTCCATCACAGACATTACAGAGTCCATCAGTGACATCACCGAGTGATAGACGCCGCCCACTTGGCCTGTGTCAAGATTGGGGAATGTGTGAGCAGGGCTGGACAAAAAGAGGG
>JAQQZT010000001.1:33451086-33463368 GCA_030068275.1 Clarias platycephalus
GACCAATCACATCGCAGCTCCTCCCCTAAATGACTCAGTAACCGATCACATCGCAGCTCCTCCCTCATGCAGTTTAAATATTACTGAAATTAAAGATCTTTTTTTTTTTATTCATATAAAATTTTTGAAATAATCAGAATCCACTAAGCTGGACATCACCATGGAAACAGTGACATAAGAAGCTTTGATAACCGTTAACGACGTGTCAGAATAACAATGTGTAACGACGGCCTCACCTTCCTGAAGACCTTCAGACTGGGTTTACTGGACCGCCTGGGGAGACGAGAGCAGAAAGAGCGGTGTGTGTGAAGTCTTTAAGTACAGAAATATATAAACGTCTAAGTACATAGGGGGACACATGAGACACTTACCGTCGGCCGTCCTCCCTGTACGTGTCCAAACCCTCATCGTACGATTTGGAGCGCTCCGTTTTGCTCCCACTTTGCTCCAGAATAGCGCTTCTGAGAGATTCTGTACACAAACACACACAGAGACAGAGAGAGAGAGATTGTGAGAGTGATAGAGACAGAGCAGGAGAGGAGGGTGAGAGGTGGGCGTGTCCGTCACTCACCCTGGTCATGAGACAGCTGTCTGCGCAGGTGAGGGCTGGGCGTGGTGGAGCCACGAGAGTCGGCCGTCGCACTCTGAGCCGAGGAGATCACCGCCGACGCAGGGATGTGACCGGGGTCTCGATCCACGCTCGGACTCGCCGGCTCGTCTGGAGGAAATAAACAAATAAATAAATAATAATGTTAAAAAAAATTACAGATAGTGAAACACAGAGAGAAAGAGAAAGAGAGAGAGAGAGACAAAGATATAAGACAGACAGGTGCATAGAATAACAGACAGGCAGACATAAAAACAGAGAGACAATGATATGGATAGAAAGAAAGACAGTGACAAGGAAATAAAAATAAAAGAGAAAAAGCCAGACAGATGGACATATGGACAGACAGAAAGAGAAAGGCAGCACTGACTTAGACAAACGACAATGAGAAAGATAAACAAAGATATTGGGACATACAAATATAAGATATTATTATTATTATTATTATTATTCTGATGGTCACTAGAGGAGCGGCACTCGGTGCGGAGCGAGTCCGAGTGGACAGACGGCTAGATCTCTGTCGAGACGCCTCCACACCTCTCAGGATTAGTCACTTTGGATCTGAAGATGTGAAGACGGCCAGAACAATAAATAAATAAATAAATAAATAAATAAACGATCTAATGATCTGTCTGTGTTCCTCAGCTCGAGCTCTGAAGCGTCCTGCAGAAGACCTGGACTTCGGTCAGTCTGGACGTCTCTCTCTCTCACACACCCACCCACCCACACACACACACACACACACGTCCCTCAGTCCGTTATAACAGACTCCATTCTTCCTTCAGATGGTTTACATCCGACGTCTCTCGCACACACACGACGTGTTTGTTCAGTTTATTTATTTATTGATTGATTCCTTCATTGATTTTTTTTCTTTTTACACTCGTCGTCTTTGTCCTTTTCTTCCTCTAAATTCTCAGAATCTCGTTTTGTGAGAAAGTTGGATTCATGAACGTCATAAACGGGAGAGAGAGAGAGAAACTTCCAGAAAGCTTCGACTCCGTACCCAGTAATTCGATCTCACCTCCGAGAGCGACTGTGTCTCACGGCGTTTGTTTTGTTCTGTGTGTGTGTGTGTGTGTGTGTGTGTGTGTGTGTGTGTGTGTTACAAACACGACTTCTATTTGTTTAAACGCCCGTTCTGCATGCTTTCACAAGTGAAACTTTTCTGAAAATGAGGACAGGCTTTTTTTTGTTCCTCTGCCACGTCTTTTTCCGTGTCCTGTTTTTCCGGAGATCTGAAAAACTTTAAGTCTAAAAAAGCCCAGAGTACAGAGCTGCTCTGCGCCGTGGGGCTTCGGCGGCTAAAATTAAACCGTGTGCCCCAGTTCCAGTCGCGGCCGGAGAGGAGCGAGGCGTGAAAAAAGAAACAAAATAAACTAGTGCAGTGCTCCGCGGCGCCACCTGCTGGCCCGGCATCACGCTGCTGCCGAGAAACGTCTAGAATCGGACGCAAACGCCGCACGCCATCATCATGGCACCGTGACAACAAGATCACCGCACTGAGCCCTGAGCGTTATAGAGGAACCAGTTACAAGAAATCAGAAAAAATAATAAACGGAGTGAAGGAAGACGAGTCGATGTTCATCTTTCTAGTCAGATTTTTTTCTGGAAATACAAAACTACTTAAATAACTGTATTAAGATGAACATTGTGATGAATTACTTGTATTTCTTAATTCTTAAAAAAAAAAAAAAAAAAAGATCAAATAATTAGTTATTAAAAAGCTACGAATCGAAATAAATATAATTTTTAGTTTAAACAATCCTGGAAGCTGTAAAAATCTCTCTCTAAAATAATTTTGTTGATTTCTTTGTGTGGTTGTGAATGAACACAGATCAGTACACGATGCTTATAAACATCCTGATTCGATATTTACACTTTCACACTTATTTCGTTACAATTTTAAACCTCGGCTCCGGCGTGACTGTAACGATTGTAAGATTTCTCTGTATTGCGACATCATGGCGGGGGATCGCGCGGCTACCGCCTCGCTCAGGCCGACACTATGGAATATTTATGATTCATTGCTTATTTTTAAAATCCTACATATAGATGGAGGATGTCGCTATAATACACTCGGTTTTGTTTAAAATCATGATGTTAAACACCTCTGAGATTAAAAATCACTTAAAGGTGATAATCTGTTTTACTGTTATTATTAATAGTACTAGTATTACTTGATAACCAGGACAAACCCCTGTACAATATGTAAAATAAACAAACAAAAAAACAACAATGATCAATTCAACAACGCCAACGTTTGTCTTAAGAGCTTCTCTGCTTTAACTTTTTAAATACAGAACGCAATAGTACTAATAAACTGTCTAACGAACAGTGAAACACTGTGGTGTTAATTGTTTAAACGTCACGTCTTATACAGAGAGATCGTCTTTTTTTTTCTTTCCTAACAATCTTCTGCGCAACACCACTCCAGTCCTGTAGGTGGCGGTATCGCACCAACCGCACACAAATTCATCAAGAAGAAAAGTGAGTGAATATATGTGTTACAAAACATGAGACAGACACGGGTTGCGCTTTCAGCAGAGACTGGAATACTTTTAAGGAATTTCTCATTTTTTTTAGCCTAAAAAGCTTGAATCGATTCGAAGAAAAAAAAATTGAGGTAAAAGAAATCAAGAAAAGCTTGATTCAATCTCTGGAACGACGCCTAATCAGAGAAATGATTCCGTCCACAGTAACGTGACCCCGGGTTCTGCGAGCTCGTTCTCCGGACCGAGAGAGTAAAAAGCCGCGCATGAACAGAACCCCAGCGAGAGCCATCAGGCAGCCGAGTGCTTATTGATCTAAGACCAGCGGAACGTAATGAAGTCCTTAGAGCTCCGGTTACACAACATTACCACGTATTAATAAATACAGCCGATTAATTACACCCGGTTTCAACACGACGACTGGAAGCGTTTCCCTCGACACACCTGAGCATCGCAGGACTTTTAGGAATAAAGTGCTCGTCTTAGGACGCTTGTTCACAGACCATGTGACGCGTTTCTGAGATTTAATTAATCTATTAGGGAGGTGTGATGGAGTGCCGACATAAAATTACTATTTTTTTTATTCTTGTATTTACTTACATAAAATAATTCTAAATGGGAATAACATTGTAACAAAGAAATGTATCCACTTTTGTCTTAACTACTATTTGATCTTATTTGATATTAAACAGAATAAATCTGAATACATTTCTCCTGCTTCCTTGTTTACGGTTCATGAGTTGTTTCATAAAAAAAGGAGCCGATTTTCGCAGTTATTGTCATTTCCGTTTTGTTCTCACTCATTAGAAAGATTACACCACACACACACACACACACACACACACGTGATGGCTAGCTATGAAAATTATTTAAACACTCAAACAAATCAACTGATTCAAATCTAAAATAGATAAATACGTCGACATTAGAGCTCTACAGGGGCCTGACGATACGTTTTAAAATATCTGTACGTAAGTTTAAACTTAAATCTAACGTTATTAAAAAATAACGTTATTAACCCCCCCTCCCCCTCTCGGTCCTGCCTTTTCCAATCACTGACTCAATCCTGGGATATTTGTGGAATATTTCTCCACAAATCTCACACACACATGCCTCCTGAGCCTGTTGCTATGGCGACGGAGTCGGCGGCGGCACTTACCGATGAAGGGGATGGAGTCGAGCGATTCGTTCAGGTCGGAGGAGCCAAACAGGGAGTCCTGATGCTCCTGCGCCTGGATGTAGGACGGGTGGCGTAGCGGCGTGCCCTTCCCCCCCGAGGGTTTCTCTCGCATCACCACGCCCTCCGCCGGGCTGCACCCGTTCACCGGTAACCCCTTGAGATCCCACAGGTGCGCCCTCTGGGCTCCGGGTTGCGCCTGCCTCTGCGGCGTGGGCACAGAGCAGGAGGTGGACCTCTGTCCCACCGACGCCTCTCTGACCGGCTCCGGACTCTGCAGGGTCTCGGCGCGAGTCCTGACCTGCTGCCCGGCCGCCGAAACCGGAACGTGATTACTTAAAACTCTTTGGTCTTTACTCGCCTGCGAATCCTTTGGCTGATTTTTGGCGCCGCGCGCGATTCTGTCTGAAGTGACCGCGGGGGGCGGGATGTCCGTTCTACAGCTCAGCTGATGCGGACCGGATCTCTCTCGGACGCCGTTTCCATAGGGAAGCGGATACGCGACGGGTCTCTGGGGGGCGGGCTGCCGATTGGGGCGGGGTCCTTGCTCCGCCCTGCCGTAACCTCTCCGTTCGACGGGCCAAGGAGAAACGTCACCGTGCTCGAGGTAGTCCACGGAATGAACCCGGGCGTTCCGGAGGATCCCGTCTGAGGAGACGCTGCGGGGGGGCCAGTCTTGCGCTCGGGACGCCCTTTCCAACCCGGTCATCCGATCCTGGGAGGCACTGCGAGGAGGAAGCATAGGGGGTCCCTGATAGGACCGTTCGTGCGACGTACTCCTGCGTCGGATTTTATTGTTGCCCCATGCGGCATTGCTCTGCGTAAAGTTCGAGGAGGTCTGAGAAGCGGCGGCGGCGGCACGCAGGCTGTCCAGGCGCTCCTGGATGGTCCGGCTGTACGCGTGGAGGCCTTTGTGGTCGATGTACTCCCTGTAGGTCTGATAAGTCCGCCAGTCGATATTCTGATGGGGAGCCGGAGAGACGCTGGAAGAAGACGGAAGGAAGCGAGGCGGTGGGACGGCGTACGAATCTCCATGGTAACCTTGCGAATACAGGTCGGGCTGGCGCGGATGGAGGTACGACCTCGTTCGCATCAGCATCGGATCCGGACCCGCGTGAGCGTACTCCCCGGGAACCGCGTGACCCGCGTGGACGTCCGCCGGCACCACCACCGTCCGGACGCTCTCGTTGCACACGCACACCGCCGTCTGAGTCTTCGGGATCCTCGGTGGAGGCGAAGGGGGTACGGGGATCTCCAGGCGATACCCCAAATCCGACGCCCCTGAGGCGGTGGACTCCGCGGCCTCGGCCATCCCGAGGGGTTTACAGTCTACTCGGGGGTAACATACAGGAGGGGGCTCGGGGATGTGGCGAGCGTTTCCGCTGTAGGCGTCATGACCTTTAAGGTAGGCATCCTGCGAGTACGCCTGCGGGAGAGAGACAGACTCGGGTCAGATAACGATGTGAACAAAACCTTTAACGAGGACGTGTGTGTGGGTGCTGTAACAGTGTGTGTGTATGTATGTGTGTGTGTGTGTGTGTGTGTGTGTGGGAGTCTGACAGCTCAGGAGTACTCGATCTGTAATAATTTATAATAAGAACATGGACGCGAAGCGATTTAGAAACGGTTAAAGAAACAAAAATAAATAAATCAAAAGCAGTCGGTCTTCGGCTCGCGTGTTATCTAATCTCATCTCGGTGTACAAACAGGTGGCCACTTCCCTTTAACCGCCATCGCAATTCCACACTAGAGAAACACAACCACACACACACACAGCATGCCAGAGCTAAACATTAGCCAGATTCAAGATCACTTCAGCGCTGAATAAAAAATAAATTCCAAACCCACCTGTTGTGTCACCAAACGCGTCCGGAGCGAAACAGAGGCCAGGGGTGACCGGCTGCCCGCGCTCGCCACCGCGCTAAACCTCACCTCCGTAATCATAACCACAGAGACCGTAAAGCGCTACAGGGGACACATCGCGGGGGGCCCGGTGACTCCTCAATCCCTCCTCCCCCCCTTAGTTAGCGTCGACTACGAGACGAGACGAGAGCAGCGGACTTTCACCCGACATACCTGTGGAGCTGCGGCACGCGGAGCCTCGCCGCCCGAGAGCCTCGCCGCCCCTCCCTCGTCACGTTCCAGAGGTCAAAGTTCTTCATCGAGAGCGAGCCGATGATGAATTGAAAAGGGCGAGGCTTTCGCAAACACGCCGGCTGGCTGGAAATCAAACAGGTGCATGCACGCTAATCAGACGCTCGGCTGTTACACGACGTCTGGGGAAACAGATCGTGCTAGCGCGACGTTCTCGAGCTTACCGCACGATTGATCTCCCGTGAAAGCTGCAGCCATTAGATCGCATCGGGAGTCACGAGCAGGTGGCGAGAAGACGAGGAGGGGAAAAAAAAAAAAAGAGAAAAATATTAAAGTGGCGTTTTGTAGTCGTTACGTAACAGCGTACGAGACGCTAAAAATAAGGCGACGCCACCTGCTCGCGCTCGCCGTTTCGTCCTCCGAGCGCCAAACGCTTCTCCTTCTCTTTCCACTCGCTCCATTTTTCAGCCGCCAACACACTCTCTCTCTCACACACACACACGTTTTCTCCCTCTCACTCTCTCACACACACACCCTGAGCTCTGTCTCTTCTCCTCTCTGCAACCGTTCACATGACAGAGGCTTGATTATACATTCTGTTCAGATGGCAGTGCTCTCCCCCTCCTCCTCTGCTTTCCTCTCTCTCTCACTCACTCGTTCTCTCCCACACACACACACACACACACACAGTGATCAGCTGTCCAGATACAGCGTGTTCTACAACATCGGTTATATAATATTTTCCTGTTCGTTTATTTATTTGTGCATTTAAATCAGTGCGTGTGTGTATACGTGTGTATACGTGTGTGTGTGTGTGCGCGCGCGCGTGTGTGTGTGTGTGTGTGTAGAAGGGTGTCTCCAGCGCCATTCTCTCAGTCACCCTCTAGAAAGAGAACAGTTTTAATCCTCCCGCCCCGTCTGGACAAGCCACATCGCTGCCTTACTACACACAGTTAAACGCTTCCCTCCATCACACACACACACAGAGCAAACAGATGTGCAACACAAAGATAGAGAGAGAGAGAGAGAGAGAGAGAGAGAGAGAGAGAAATAAGAAGGGAGGAGGAGGGAATGTTCACGGGTTTCTCCTAAGCGATTCACGGTGCTCGTCTTGCGTGAGGTCAGAATGAGTTCATTTATTCCGGAATGTATACTAACGAGCTCGTTATGGTTTCCATAGTAACAGATCGCAACAAAGCGCAAATCTCTACAGGATTTGCGCAAGGAATTTTTCTTCTTCTTGCCTCTTAATTTATTTATTATTTATTTTTTATTATTTGTTTCACCGTCATCAAATAAAACGCTCTGTAATAACGTGCAGGCCCCGCCCAAAGGGGGCGTGTCTTTCAGTGTGACCTGTCGTTCAAACACACATCAAATGAATCGCAGCATCTGAATTCCTTAGGAAAACCGTCCACAAACCGGATGTTTGATTCGTACGTTAACACCCCAGGCTATGCGAAAGCGATCATGCAAACTAGCTAGCGGTGCACTGACTAGCGGCGCGAACGCCAACAATCGCATCGGTTTGGATTTGGTCACATGCTACGTTTACATTAGGTGTGGGGGAGGGGCGTTAATCTCTGATAAGATCGTCTGACGGCAGCCGATTTGTTACGCCGCTTCACTGGCCGTTTATTACGTTAAGAACCTTCGTATCGGGCACGAGAGGGACACGCCCCTGACTCTAATTAGAGCGACGAGGTCCGACTTCTGCGTCCCGGATTTTAGTTCTAAAGAGAGCTACTGGTGTGAGACGACGCGGGCCGAGTCAGAACCGGGTCAGTACTTTTCAGAACAATAACCATGAATCAGCATTTCACACGATCGCACTTCTCAGAAAACGAGGGTAAGATCTGGCAACCGGAGAGATTAATCAGAGCAAAGAGAGAGAGAGAGAGAGAGACACGGAGAGAGAGACAGAAAGACAAAGAGAGAGACAGAGAGAGAGAGAGAGATACTGCACAGAGACGGACCTGCCAGGAAACCATCCCAACTCGCGCTTGTTCTCGCTCGTTCTAGATCTCTCTCTCCCTTTCATGATAAAAATCTAGCAAATATCTTGACGAGAGTTTCTGACTAGCACTAGCTGATTAGCATGCTGGTTTAGCACAAGCATCAATCTAAATTCAGATGAGAAATCATTTTCTACTTTGGTCAATCAAATGAGGAAACTGTACAGCCGTACAAGGCAAACTTAAACCGGACTACTACTTCCTGTTCACTATCATCACTTCTTCCGGCTTCTGACTCGTAACCGTTCATGCTGCGTCTGTGCTGTATTCGGGACAGCGGGGGGCGTGTCAGCGGTGCAGCAGTGCCCTGGTTAGGAGGCCCAGAAACAACAAGAGACGAGAGAGGGATGAAGAGGAGGAGATGAGAACCCGAAAGAGGGCAGCTCAAAACATTAATAAATAAAAAATATACAGAAAATGAGAACACATACAACAAGCGTGGACACGAGCGGCGGAAACACATGCCTGAAAAAAGTTTATCACCATGACAACGCCTTTTATTATTAACAACAGCACACTCAGTCTGAGAGCAGGAGGCGTGGCCTACACTAGTCTAAGCAAAAGAGGAGGGATCTTTTTTATTAAATCTGCGTGCCGGAGGCGTGGCCTCTGCGTGCCGGCATGAGTGACGGAGGCGTGGCCTCTGCGTGCCGGCATGAGTGACGGAGGCGTGGCCTCTGTGTGCACACTGAGAGAGGAACTTTACCAGCTGTAGTATGTCCTCATCCTTGGGCATCACACTCAGCTCCAGATAAGTGTCACTAGAAACAAACAAAATTAGATAAGTAAACAAACAAACAAAGTGAACAGACAGACTGCCCCACCCCCCACCCCTCTCCCCGTACCTGTTCTGGATGACAGCGATGACCTGCGAGTAGGTTTTCCCGATGATGCTCTCTCCATTCACCTTCACGATGCGGTCTCCTGGAGACAGACAGGACGAGGAGGACACGGTCGACACATCTTTATCATCAGCTCGGTTACAAAAACGTCAACTCTTCAACTAGACAACAAAAGTATAGGCACCTGTGCAGAGTCCGGCTCCGTGTGCAGGCCCCCCCTCCTTAACCTGCTTCACAAAGATGGTGTCCATGGGCTCTAGTCTGTTCCTAGCTCGTCCTGAACACACACACACACACACACACAGAATACAACTGTTAACACACATACACACGAACATACTGACCTGCACATAGTCCAAATTCTAATTATTACTTTACTTGATCACAACTTTCTACCAAAACTGTTACACATATTGTCAGTGTGAGTTATGTCCAGCAGGGGGCGCTGCTGTGTCAGTTATAAATCCAATGTCTTTAAAATTCAATAAAATAAAACCCCAGAACCCCAATGACCACTGAGACATCTCTCCGTCTCAATCACTTATACGCGCGCGCGCACACACACACCACAAAATGCCTAGTTAATAGACTGTATACACCGGAGAGAGGAACGCCTGCTCATCCTTCCTGTAGCGAGTCGACCCGAGGTCAGGTGTGTGGGGGGGTGGGGTTTGTGGGGGTGAGAGAGAGAGAGAGAGAGAGAGAGAGAGAGAGCGCGCAGGATGCTGGATGGTTTATGATAAATACGTCCACACACATGATCCTGATCTGAACCTGGGGAAAAGCGCCGGCACCGCACACACGAATCGTCAGGAAGTCACTACGCAAGTGTTTGAGGTGCGAATACTTAATTTTTTTTTTTTTTAAGTAAAAAAAATTAAAATCCACTCATATTTATTCAAATAAAAAAAACTTTTTTATTATTGCTTTTAATTACTACATTTTATACACACACACACACACACACACACAAATGAGCTGAACTAAAATATTAAATTAATTTTAGAAATAATTTCAATTAAAAGGTAAAATAAAAACTATAATCAAAATCAATTTATTAAAAAAAATTTATTAATTACCTTTAAATATTAAAACGGCTTCTATAAAACTTTGGCTCATTCTGAATTTATAATTTAAAAAAAACAAAAAATAATTGAGCACTTAAATGTAACCACTTCACAGGAAAAGCCTTTTTTTTTTTTTTTTTTAACGAAAGCTTTATAAGTAGCTTGCAATTAGTTTAAATACAATAAAATAAAAATTATTTTTAAACAACAAATTTAAAAATATATAAATAATAAATAATTATGGCAGGAAAAAAATTATATTTTGGAAATAAAAATTAACACATTTGATAGTGAAATTAATAAAAAAAAATTTTTTAAAGCAGATATGTTAAGCGCAACAGAAAATGTTAACAATTAAAAAATTATTTTATATTTTATAAATTAATAAACTCCTGTGTGTGAGGTCGGTGTGAAAGGTTTCAGCTCTTACCTCTGTGATCCGCGTCCTCGTCCTGTGAACAGAATGAACAGGTTAGAGACACGGCGTCCGTCTGACTGACACACACAGCTTACTATTCTCGTTGTTATTATTAACATCACTCTGACCTGTTCACTCACTTTAATAAACACACAGATAAACTGGAAGGGGTGGGGGGGGGGGTGAGGGGGAGTGAGGGGAGGCGATGAAGATTAGCTCACAAATAAAGTGACTCTGATTAAACTCAGCACAGAGTTAGTCATGCTACAGATAGCGCGCGCACACACACACACACATACACACACGGGAAATACACACGGTGGAAAGTACAGAGAGAGAGAACTCATGAAGGAGATTAGGACACACTCCTCTCATGACAAGTGTTTACGAGTGCGGTCACTTAAAAATATTTAATTTTTTTTTATAAAGGTGAGGGGCGGAGCTACCGGGAACAGGTATGAGCTCACCGACGCTCTTACTGTTAAATAAGAAAGACGAGAGATCAAGGAGGTTGTTTTATACGTGGATGTGAAGCGTCCGCTGTGAGAGACCCTGACTCACTTTAACTGTTGCCATGGAAACGATAGAGCGCACATGATTTGTCACAGGATCAGCCAATCAGAACGCAGAACAGAGTGAAGGGATCAAAGTTAATCTGACTGTAAATGAAATCACATGAGACACGGGGCCGCAATGCCTTCTGGGTAAATACACTGGAGGGAGTGATGTTAAAGAGAGAGAGAGAGAGAGAGAGAGAGAGAGAGAACAATAATAAAGGTACCTTATTGTAGGTCGAATGTACGGCGGATTCTGGCGGGTAGACGATGAAGTGACGCAGCGTGAAGCCGAAGCCCAGGTTCGTGCGCCGTAACCGCACCGTCTTCGGGCCGGGCCACGAGAACGCCTCGTCTTCCGCCTGCAATATGGACGCCAGAGACTCCGCCTGCTCACACACGTCCTGCGACCGGGAACGCAAGAACACACAATCAGAAAAATACTCAAACACCTCGTCTACTTCTATTATTATATGTTTTTATGTTTACTGCACAGCTGTTTTAAAAAAAAATGTCTCTACGACTCTCAGGTTTAATATCATCGTTTTTAATTGTAAACAATCTACACTGCTTTTTAGTTTAATGAACAGAAATCTCTTAATTAACTTAATCTTATTAACTAGTATCACATTTTATAGAAACTGCAAAAAAAATAAACATATCGATCAATTGAAGTAAATCATCATTCTAAACCATAACAAGAACAATTTAGCATAAAGCAAATTAATCCTTGCATTTCTTTAATTTTTTATTAAATCATGGATTCTGATGTAAAGGGATCGTTATTATAAGAGACACCTGAAACACTGTGTGGTGATAAAAGTTTAAATAAGTTCATAAGGAGGAGGAGGCGATTCGTGAGGAGGCGAGCGGTCCTAAAACATCACCTGGACTGAACACAAACACGCAGCGAGTATTCGTTTAATTGATTCACTCAGATAGGGGTGGGCGGTATACCGGTATACACGGTTAACCGGTAGAAATTTGTCAACCGGTAGAGATTTTGGTCTATCGTC
>JAQQZT010000001.1:33464910-33494701 GCA_030068275.1 Clarias platycephalus
TCCAACCAAAAGAGAAATGAGACACCCCTACCCCTTCACGTGAACGCGCCAAACGGAGGGGTAGGGCTATGTGTAGGAGTAAGGGGTAGAATTGGGATTGGGCCCAAGACTTGGTCGTTTTCCAAGACAAAATTTATTCACTCACAAACCGCGTTACTCGCAATCCGAGGTTCCACTGTATTTTAAAAGGACAAGAAATAACACTGTCCCCATTCAGTCCCCCTGATGTTGTTATAAACACAGAATATTAAAAGAAAGACTTGAGGCACTGGAACGACAAGAGGCCGAGCAAATGATGACAGCGTTTTAATTTTTGGGTGAACGAGTCTTTTTTTTAAATCTCTAAATCGACATCGTCGTCATACGTAGGCTGCTGATAACAACAGTGTTATTTTCCTCCCGAAGCAAAAGTAATGGCCCGTATTTCGTACATCCTTTCGGATCTCCTCTTTTGCCATCAGGTCCGCGGTGTCGACCTTGAATTTTAGCTGTCGGAGAGCTTCTGCGTTTGTACGGCTTATTCGCCTGGACTGTACGAGGACTATTGGGTTGCGACCCGTTGGTGGACGTGTCCCTGCAGTGTAAATGGCTTTACTAGCAATTCTCGCTTTGCAGTGTGAATTTCCACAGACAGACATTGTTGTCTCTGCTAATCCTGCACCTGAGCTTCTTCGCAGTAATTAATTGCACAGCATAACGTTTTTATCTCGTTCGTATTGCAGCCATGGAAACTCATCACGCTAGTCATTTCGGGAACCTACACCGTTCACCCGCCGCTGACGTTCCTCACAAGGAACAGCGACTTCGTGTTCGCCTTGTCCTTTTTCAAAGCTACTCGGCTCCGCCTCATTTGAGACAGAAACTCTTAAAAGTAAAATTTGACACTCTTCATCCCAAAACACAACAAGATAACTTTAATCAACGCTTTAAACTTTTTTGGTTGACTAGAATCAAAAGTAACCAATCGCAAACGTGAAACGTCACTGCTGATACGTAACGCACGTATACAAGAGTGTGTAGGACGTGTCGCTTTAAAGTTTCGATCACGTCGGTCGCACACGCTCATTTTTTTATGTAGAGCCCCAAGTGAACTGATTCATCATCATCACTCTTCCTCATGAAAAAAGGAAAAAACATACATTAATAATTTCCCTTTAGGATTAATAAAGAACTTTAGCTATTTATTAAAGACTGACACAGAGGTCCTGAGCTGCAGCACTAAAGTCACTCAGAGCTGCAGTTCTAAGTGTGTGTGTGTGGGCCGACGTCACAGACGAGGGGGAAAGTCAGGATTGCGGCAGAAGAGCCGAAGCTCCCGCTTTATTAAACGCACGTGACGAAATCGTGTGTAAAAACTCCCCGTGTGCTGAAACACTCACGTCCGGGAGCTTCGGCTGAGAAATCACGTCGACACAATTACTCACTCACTCACACACACACAGAGACACAGGTGTATTTGTAGTCCGACACCTCCTCGGCGTACACACCCGTCTCTCTACAGCCCTCAGATCACGTGTGAAAGCTGTGACGCTTCTCCACACTGGTGTGTGTTGGTTTGCTTTGCATGAGCTCCGTGATGTCATGTACTGTGTAAACAGTGTGACGTGAGGCAGCAGCTGTAGCTCGTTCACTCCCTCACTCTCTCATTTTCTCTTTCGTTAGTTTTATCGTTCGTGTATTTCTTTCCTCTCGTGCCTCTTCCTCTTCTGATGTCTTACTTTCTCTTTCAGAGATCTTTTGTTTTTTTATTTTTATTCTTTCTCCTGTTCCGCTTTACATCGTACATTAACTCTCCTCCTCTTCTTCTTCTAGTCCCTTTAATTTATTCTCTCTCTCTCTCTCTTGTTTCTGTTTTTCTCTATTCCAATTCATTATTTTTTTCATCTTTTTATTCTTTCTTAATTTTTTTATTTTCTCTCTCTCACTCAGTCCTATTTGTTAATGTCTCCATCCATCCACCAGCGCATTCATCTCTTCACCTATTCACAAATTCATCGATTCACTGAGTCGATTCCTCGGTCAGGAAGTGATTCACCTCACACGACCCCGAGGAACAAGATGAGTTTAAAGGATGTAAAAGTTCTGGAACGTTCCTCGGTACGTCACATGATCGATCCTCCTCCTCCTCCACGTGTGCTGAATAAACCCGTGTGTGTGTGTGTGTGACGAGTCACCTTTATTGTCAGTCTTAAAGTAGTGACAGTGACCGAGTGCACATTGTACATTCAGAAAAAAAAAAATTACAGAATTCTGTTAAAAAAATTAAAAGTGTGTAAACAAACTGCTATTGTTTTTTTTTTCCTGTATGTATTCAGACCAAATCCGTAAGACATCCGGAGAGGAGAACCAGAGCTGCTGAGAGTCTCAGAGTTCAGCTCAGGGGTAAAGGAGCTTAAACGGCTTCTGTTAAAATGTTGCGCAACAGCGTGTGTGTGTTGTTTTAGGTCGGGCAAGAGGTGTATGGAAAACCAAAAAAAAAAAAAAAAAAAACACACACACCTAAAACTTGCTAAGGCTCAGGTGACAGATGAAGCGGCGCTCGAGGAGAAAATGCAAAGTGGTGTTTCTGTGACTCGAGTTTAAGAATTAATCTCCGTCCTGAAGAAACGACGTGAAGGAGCACGCGCTTCGTGTTGTTCTCTGTTACTTTTGTGAAGAACGTGTGAACCAGTGTGTGTGTGTGTGTGTGTGTGTGAACTCAGGATTTTGATGTAAACGGAAACAAAAGTTGAGAAAAAAAAAAAAGTAGCATCAAAACGTCAGAAAGCCTTAAACACTGGCGACTCCTCCCTCCGTGAACGTTAAACAAGTGTCTCCGTACAGGAGAAGGTTCTTTACACACCAGGAGTGTGTTGGATCGAGCGTACGTGTGTAAACCTGAACACTGAACTCCACACACAGCTCAGTGACGTTATAACGACTCACACGCAGCTCTAATACACTGACACAGAGAGTGTCTGTTTTCAAATAATTATTAACATGCCCAGCTTATACAGAGCTGCAAAGTGTGTATGTGTGTGTGTGTGTGTGTGTGTGTGTGTGTGTGTGTGTGTGTGTGTGTGTGTGTGTACCCTGAGGTTGTGAGTGAGGTTCTCTCTCTTTAACATTCGGTATCTGTAGATATTAATTTACATGATGCATTTAAATGTAAATGTGTTGAACTGGATCAGGCGGTGGTGTCTGAAACGCGTCTCGTCCCCGCGTCTCGTCCCCGCGTCTCGTCCCGGTCGGCCTGACCGATCTTTCGCCTCAATAACCACCTCCAGGAGCCGAGCACCGCTGCTTTACATGCAGTTTATTACAACCGCATTCATTTAGTGGGGAAAAAAAAAAAAAAACTCTACACTAGAAACAACCACAACAACACAAACATACAGACCAAAAACCACCACCACCATCATCACCACCACCATCATCATCATCACCACCATCATCACGGCTCCAGCTGAACCTGATCAGATACACGGGTTTAGATCAGACACTATTAGACTATGTGAGGTAGACCTGGGAGGCGTCGTGTTTTCATTACTGCGGGAATCCCGGTGTCTTACACACTGTCTCATGACATGTCAAAGCCGGACAAACAGCTGTCAGACAAACATTCAGGCTATTCAAAGAACTCACACTCACACACACACACACACACAGTGACTACGCTGCACGATTAATCGTTGTTAGTAAATAATTTAAATTTATGGTTTATGTAAAAATGGATTTTACAGTTTACTTTGGCACCACAAGCATGCGTAGTTCTGCGAATAAACTTTACACTCTATTAATCCCAAAAAGAGGTATGTATGTTGTACTGATTACTGTTTTACTGAAATAACAAGAAAACCTGTTCAAAGTAAGTTTGCACTTTTAGTCCAAATAAACAGTTCATGTTTGGTTACATTGTTGTGCTTAAATGAAAAACAAAAAATCCTCTACCCCTTAGTGTTTTATTCATTTTTAATCCATTTTAATAAAAATAATTGTTTTGAAATCAAGAATCAAATTTTGTCTAAAAAAAAAAAAATCGGAGATTCAATTAATAAGGCACATCGTCCAGTTCTATTATCGTCTCATCAAAACCGCAGACTAAAGGCACTAAAGCTCCGCCGCAGCGCTCCGAGTAAACATGCGGCACAGACGATAATCCCGCGCACCGCTCTCAGAGAACAGATGGAACTACAGAGCAGGGGGTTCAGTAACCCGACAGGGGAGTACGTGGATGTTGGGGTTTAATAATCAGCGCGGGATGATGAGGACATGCGAGGGGGGGGGAGGGCAGGACGCCCGAAACACAGGAGCACCGTTTCAGGAGCTGAGTCACTTCAGAGGCGTCTGACGCTCCAGACTGGAATTCACTCACACAGCAGGCTTACTGTCTCGACTTTCTCACACACACACACACACACACACACACACACACACGTCTCAGTAAGGGACATCGCAGACACAAAAGCAAAACACAACCAAGTAAGATTTTTTTTTTCTTTTTAAAGATTTACATTTTTAAAGTAAAGAATAATAAGCCGTGTTCAAACCAAACAAAGTTCTACGACAACAATTAATCATCTCTCTGTAAACTAATCACTTGTTTGTTTAATTTATGCGTCACTTCTCCAACACAAAACATTAATAAATATGACAAGCCAACAGCCAACACGTAAACTATTATACCAGTAACGCGACAGGTGCAGGAGCACTGCATCCTGGGAAAAGTGGAAGGGGGAAAAAACATCCTGATTCGCGTTGACGGACAGTTCCTGATCCGCCCGATATTCGCCCCGATATCTGTTTCCTGATGCGCATCGGGTGTCCACTTCCTGATTCGTAGTGATAACTCTTTACTAATCTGAATCTTCCACCATTTCCGGATTTGTTATCGATATTCCAAAATTCATATCGATATAAATCTTCTCAATTTTCAAACTAAGTGACCAAAACTATAAAAATAAATAGATAAACAAAACAGCACATGATCTACGAGCGACCAGGTGAAGCCCCCCCCCCACGACGATGCAACACTCGTACTGTAATAAAATATCACAACACACCGTTATAACGATACCCCGCGGCCGAACACATATCGCTTTATAACTTATATATATTATTTTAAATAACTAAGTGTTTTATTCCCTGTTGTGGATTCCTGCAGTGTGAATGATGCTGGTCGACTGCGTTACTGGAGCTCCAGTCATGAGCACGCGTTCGTTCACACCGCCAGAATTCCCGCCTCCTTCCCGCCCTCTCACTGCAGCTTCCCGTCTGACGGGAAACGCGTTTCCTCTCCCTCCGACAGAGCATCGCATCGCCGGGACTCTCAGCGCACTCGTTGTCATAGCAACGAAACAACAACAATCAATTTTAAAAAACTTATTGCGTTTTTAAGCTTTTATTTTTTTCCTAAAACACAATCTTTCTTTAAATGCTACAAATAAAACAAAAATTTTTTGCAGACATCAGCAAAAGTGTCAATGTTTGTTTTTTTCTCCTTATCAGAGACAAACAAATATTTTACATAAATAAGAAAAAAAAAAAAAAAAAGGGAAAAAAAGAGAGAGACCTACGGTACCGTGATGAAAGTTTTTCCAGCTGCCCGAGACAAAAAAGCGAGGCGGGTGTACAGACAGGGAGAGAGACAGACAGACAGACAGGGAGACAGAGTGAGACAAAGAGTGCAAGAGAGAGTGAGACTACGATCTCTTCTGCCAGTAGCGTGTGAACGAACGAGTCTCTCTGACTGCACGTCAGTTTTTGATGACATCATGTTTTCTCAGCAGTACAGGAGCTGACGAGAATCTACACATGATTCACCTGGCCTTCGCTCGGACCGACCGCGCACGCCACAGCAGAGGAGCGGCTTCCTGCAGAAGCTTCCGGAATCACGAGTCGGATCTGATTTATTTTTTACACCTTTACCCACAGAATAAAGACAAACAAAATAAATAAACAAATAAATAATAATAAGAGCTCATAAACCTGACACTCAGTGTTTTTTGTGAAGCTGTACATATCTTCATGTGCTGAGTTTTATTCTGGAGAACAGGAGGAGTGACACGACGGGTAAATAAAACCTCCGTACTCCTCTAAGTGCAAAGTGTAATTTTTTTTTTTTTTTAAGGAAAAAAAAATCAATAAATTAATTTTAAAAGTTTTTAAATGAATAAAAAAAATGTATCCCATGAAGAAATGCAAAAAAAATTTAACTGACATTTTTGAAATATTTAATGCAGTTATTTTTTTGTAATAAAATATAAAAATACATTTATTCTGAAATTTTAAAAATGTTATATTTATTGGTGTTTAAACAAAAGCAGTAAACTAAATTTTTCATCCGTATATATAAACTTATGAACATATTTTTAATTAAGTAACGCCAAGTGGAGAGCGGGAAAAAGTGTAACCTTTAAAGTTAAATCTGCTGCTTTTTTTAGTTATAAAAACACAACGTGGTGATACGTGGGCACCTCTGAAACGGCCCGTTACCGCGGCGATAACATCTCTCTCTCTCTCTCTCTCTCTCTCTCTCAGATGTAAATCAGCCGTCAGCGTCACGCTCAACTGCGCAACACTTCCACACCATTCAAGTCCTCGAGATACGCCAAAGTGTCTCTACACCACACGTGCTGCACAGCCTGGTGTGTGTGTGTGTGTTCTGTATACTGTATATCTGGATACATTTCAAGAAAACCTATCTACTCCGCTCAGGAATATTTCAACAAATCAAGAAATAGATTGTAAAATTCACACATTGTACACAAGTTAGCATCACACATCGGAAACTCATCACCACGAAGGGTGTAGACGTATTACCTCACACAGCAGGGCGGTACTGCCGTACCCCTCCTCGTCCTCATCGTTCCTCCAACCTGTCGCCATGGTTTCACCTCCACACAGTCCACATGGAGAGGAGCGTCAGATTAATCCGATCCAATCACACTGCAGACGTCCATCCTGCCCCGACTCCCCGTGTCCTGCGCAGGATTAAAATATTAAAATTAACTCCAACAAATAAAATAACAATTATTCTCATTCAAATCGTACAGAGTCGGATCTCCTGCGTCTTCTGGAGACGATAGAAAGATGGCGATTTATTTCTATCTAGATTTCTGGATCTGGATTTGGGACAAATGTACAAATCTACAATTTACAGATTTACAAAGTTACAATAAAAATATAATTCATATAGAAATGTATAAAATGGATAAATTACACAGGATGTGCAGAACTGTCTGATTTATTATTCTTTTACTCCTAAACAAAAAGAACTACACAATACTAATAAGAGGTAAATTCATTAAATAAGTAATATATAACTCCTAAAGACGCTGAGATACACACACACACACACACACACACACACACACACACACACCTTTAAAACTAAGCATTTGTATTTAAATATTTATTTCCCAATGTGTTATTCTGCATCAAAAAATTTATTGTATTTTTATTATTTAAATGTATACCTTTTCAGGAATATAAACACTAATACAACACAAGAAGTGTAGATTAATTATTTTGCTATTTAAACTATAACTTAGTCAGACCGAGTTTAAGCAAATATATTTTACAAATTAGTCGTTTTTAATGTCAAACCAATATTAATTATGTATTTATTATACATGTTTGAAAATAAGTCGACCATAATGTAAATACATTTTGTAAGAATTAAAAGTAATCTTTAAGCTTCAACAACATACATATGGAACTGCGTTAGTGTTAGTTCGAAGAAGAAAAAAAATTCTGTTTTTCTTAATACATTATTTTAGTTTGCAAAAACTCGTTCAGGTGCTGAAAACATCCACACTTTTTTTAGACATTTGTTTTAACATATTTTCATATATTATTGTTTTTTCGTTTCTTCCCCTTTTATTCTCTGACTTTTGTCCGCTGACTGAAACACCACATGGCTGTGAGAGACTCCCTGCTGATCCTCAGAGCTACAACCACCACCACCACCACCACCATAAAACACACCCAAATGGCCTGAAACAAGAGTTTTATTTCATTTAACCATAAGCCAAAGAAAAGACAAATCAGGAGATAATTAACTTAGTAATAAAGAGCACAAAGAGAGCTTTTCACCTGTATTAATGTTTTAAATGTATTTGTTTATTTGCTTATTTATTTACCTATTTGAATAATTAGCTAATAATATAATCTGAGGTCAATAACATTGTAGCTTTAATAAGGTTGCTTTAATAAGGTTACTTTAAAACACTTTGTTCAACAAAAAAGGACTAAAAAACACTAAATAGGGCTCTGAGAATGGTTGCCAGATTTACTACGAAACTCCGAAAAAAACGTTTCCGAAAACATTACCACAAAAGTTATAAACATTTATCTTTTTAATCATGTAATAAGATCGTACTGATTACAAGTGTTACTACTTAAGTTTTGGAAAATTAAACATACTGAACGTTAATTGGCGCAATCTGGCAACATTTCCACAAGAGTCTTGGAAAACTTTCTTGGCTTGACGTTGCTCGACTGATCGCGTCTCAAATCCCGTGAAACTTCCCTACACGCGCGCGCTACTTAGGACGCACGGAAAAGGCACGCGCGGAACCCTACGTAGCGCACTTGACGTCTAATTTGAGACACAGCCCTGTTCACAAACATTAATAAAAAAGAAAAAAAATAAAAGACGACAAAGTTCACTCTCTTTAAATGAAATATTAAAAATCAAACACCGAAATGTCGGCACGGTGAATACAGACCTGTCGAGAAAGTTTATAATAAACAAAATATACGAATAAGTGAACTAATAAACATAACAAAACATGTAGTAGGAGAAGGTTGTGCTAAGCTAAGCTAGCATCCAGCCTACCTGTTGGGAATGAAGCTGCGGAAAGAACTTCGCGTCACACCAAACTCCCATTGAAACTGGAATAAAACTCCTCCGTGCGACCCGTCAGAGTGAGATTAATCTCATAATCCTGAGTTTGTGGAAGGTTTAAAAGATACACGCGCGGTTTTAAAAGTTTCTGTGGTGCGGGCGCGAGCCAGCCTGCTAACTCGCGCGGAACAATGTTGGAATTGTGCACGGGAGCCTGGGAAACGCCAGCCAATCACAGGCCGCGTTACACACCGTGCGGTTTGAATTCCAGCCAATAGGAAGCGGCGTTACAGTCGGCCATTTTCTATCCCAGTGTGTTTCTGTTACATTTATTACTTCAGTTTATTTACAAAGTTTTTTTTTAATCTTTAAATTTATCTTACAAATTTTATTTATTCGCTAAAAATATTATTTATTCTAAAATAAATTATTACCCAGTCACGAGTTAACCTTTCACATTATTATTATTATTATTATTATTATAGTTTATATGTTTATTTATTACTGAATGTGATTTTATATTTGTATTTCTTTAAATGTGTATTAAAATATACAAATGACAGTAATATTTGATTAAAATATTCAGCAGTACATTAGGTGATGAGGCTCTATCACAGATTTATTAATGAAATGACATCAAGTTGGAATTGTTCATCAATAAATTAATTTATCAACTGATATATAAATAAGGACTGTATATAGATATATAGATATATAGATATATAGATATAGATATAGATATGAGGCGTGTTCATTAATGTTAGAGTGTACATGGTGGTTATGCGGAATGCTGTTCCACACATTCATCCGTTCATTCATCTTTCTGTTTATTTGTTGTTGTTGTTTTTATTCATTTAAATTTTCACTTATTTATTAAACAATTTATCCATTAATACATTTTTTCCTTCATTCATTCATCCTTCTATTAATCCATTTATTCATCCATTCTCTCATTCAATTCAATTCATTTTTATTTATATAGCGCTTTTAACAATGGTCACTGTCTCAAAGCAGTTTAAAAAAAGAAATTAAAAAAACAGAAAATTTTCTTTTTTCATACATTTATTCATACATTCATTCATCCATCCATCTGTTCATTCATTCACCCCTTTATTCACCCATTCATCAATCAATCAATTCATCCATCCATCCATCCATTAATTACTTCATTCATGCATTTATTAATTCATCCAATCATCCATCCATTCATGCTTCTATGTCCTTTAATTCACTATTTTTATATTTATTTATTTATCCATTCATCTATCCGTTCAATCCTGAATTTCTCTGAATTACATTCTGCTTTATTTTCTTCTTCAGTGAATCTAAGTTAAAAAAAAAAACCCTAACTGAGCTCAGCGAACACACCGTTATCTCGGCCGGAGGTGTGTGTGTGTGTGTGTGTGTGTGTGTGTGTTTGCTCTGGTTTGACCAGACTGAGGAGCTCGTTGGTTAAGATCGTAGCTCCTTTATCTCACGTGTTAAACACCGCTAGTACCTGCTAAAGTGCGGCCATTTTGTTAACCAGGAAGTTTCATTTCCACTGGCGTTTCCCACTTTGACATTTTCCACATCCTGATTAGCCTGCGCATGCTAACACTCCGCCCCTCTTCATGTCTCAGGCGTAAATACAGCAGCTGTTTGGCGAGATTAGCCGAGTCACATGCCGCTGTCGGTTCAAAGTGGGGTCGGCATGCGGCTGGCAGGAGCTGTGGAATGTGTGTGTGTGTGTGTGTGTGTGTGTGTGTTTCCCTCAAAGTTTCGTCTTTCCTCAGCCGGATAGAGCCACTCATCTGTCACTGGGTTACTATATCAGCATGTATTGTGTGCTAAAAGGCTGCACTAGCGTGTAAACCGTATCCATGTTATCGCGGCTAAATATACACCAACTCCGGCCGCTGTCGGTTCCTGGAAACTTTGTGAAGGAATTTCTGCATTCTCCAGTTTAAAAAGGTGCCTCGAGGGTTCCAGGGTCAGGAAAAGATCTTGTGTTCCGCAAACAAACCATAATAAAGTTCCTTGGCTGTTGAAAAACTTCCTGCTTTCCTAAAAACAAAAAGTTCCTGAACCCCTGCAAGTGTCAATGGGACCCGAAAGAGGAGTTCTTCGTTTCAGTATTTAGGATATAAGGGGAAAAAAGCTAAAAACATATACCTCAAACAATTTGGTTCCTTAACAGTTCATTAATCTTTAAAAAAAAAAAAAAAAACAATGCCTGAATAACTGCGAAAGCTGATGGATTCTTTAAGAAGGTTCTTGGGTTCCTGATTAGAGTTCCTGGACTGCTGAAGAGGCTCTTGGGTTCTAGATTCCTGGGTTTTTGCAACAGCCTGTGGGTTTCTGAAAAACTTCCTGTGTCTCTGGAGGAAACTTCAGGAGCCCCAGAACCCACTTCTGCAACCCTCTACCTACAAAAGAAACGAGGAACCCTTCTGGTACCTTTTTAAAGAACCCATATCCCATTGTCAGGAGGCAGGAATGTTTTAGGAACAAATAAACCTTTTTTATTCTTTTTTTTTGGAAAGGCCAGAAAATGTTCAGGAACAAATCCAGAGACTTTATCAAGGAATAAGAGTTTTGTTTTCAATCTGAAAGAACTTTAGTTTCAGAAACTTTTCAGAATCCAAAGGTCTTTCAGGTCGCTTATCACGAAACCCATCAACATTTTCTGGGAATTAAAAGAAAAAAATTCTTTAGAAATGTAACAGATTCTGGAACCTTTTCAAATTATTTTCAACTGTTTGTTTTATTTTTTTAAGTAGAAAAGCAGGACCCTCCTGAGATAAACACAGGGACAGACTTGATGTTGGTCAGACCATTTAAAGCTAACTCTGTTGAGGAGATCAGTTTTCTGATCGCAAGCCTCACAGCGCAAAACCTGAAAAAGGCGAGTTTCTGCGAGGCGTCTGGAGCTGGACAAATGTTCCTTTCATTCAGGAGCGTCCACCTGTTCAAGGGGATTTAGAGCCGGGACGTTTGTCTCACTGCAGCAAGGACGGAAACCATCTGGAAACATCTACAAACGTTTTCATCGGGGTTTGATGTTAACTTCATCAAATACAGCCGAATGCACTGATTTATTCTCTTCTCAAACATTTTTCATTTAACAGGATGGGGGCGGAGCTTAATATTTATCTCAACACCAATATTGAACGTTTATCACACATTTTATTACAAGTTTGCAAAAATGAGATTTAAAAAAATCCCTTTACATAAATTAGATTTTTTTATTTTATTAATATGGCTTTATTAATTATTATCTTGTAGTAACAATGTTTTCTAATAAGTCATTGTTTCATAATAACGATGATGAAGAATGATTTTTTTCATATTTATGTTTTGTAAAAAGAACGCCAAAATTCTTTTTATAATTACTGTTTTTAATAATAGTATTCTTTTATCCAAATGATGATACTGATAATTTTTTCTTCTAATAACAAGGTTTTGAAATGATAATGTTAAAGTAAACAATAAAGTAATGAAATCGTTATATTATAACAATAAAAATGTAAAATCATAAAAGTTCATTTTGTATACGCTCATCTTGTACTAGTCATGTTTTCTAATAAAATCCAAACACAGATCTTATCACAGCAGGAAGCTTCCTGTATGTTCCAGCATCACACTTCCAGAATTCATAGCTGCTGTAACATAAGCGCTAATAGGGCCTAGCTCGATCCGCGGACGTCCTACAACGCTAAATATAGAAACAAACGACTTTTGCATCATTTTGTCAATAATAATAATAATTGAAAAAAACACTTACATGCGATTTAAGAGGAATGAAACACATCAGGACCTTTTATGTCACAGTAAGCTGATACACATGATACACATGTCGCTGATTCATATCTACTCAAACTTTTAACTTTAATAACATGATTTAATTTCAAGTAAAATGAAATGATCATGGAATTATTCCTTCATACACAGATTTACACACTGAATAGAAAGAGTTAAGTTGCCAGTTTGATCTGTTCCACCCATTTCATGAAATCTGTTAGTGACAGCGTTTGTTTTTTTTCTGTGTGTGTGTGTGTGTGTGTGTGTGTGTGTGTGTGTGTGTGTGTGTGTGTGTGTGTGTAAGCACCCAACCTGGCAATGTTAAACACGCAGCATGGAGCTCGGTCGTCCTTCTGTTCAAACAGTGGAGTCATGTGTCAGGTGTGTGTGTATGGGCCTCTCTAACACACACTCTCCAGCTCCATTGTGGACGACCACATCACTGGGCGGTGTTTACCCTTTTGGGGGTGGGATGGGGGCGGGGGGGCCGTGGATCAGGCACTTGACACACGAGAGCGCAGAAACAGGAAAACCAATTCTCACAATCCAGAAAGGAGTTTTTCAAAAACAAATGAAAAAAAAAAAAAATCCAACAGGGCAAAAAAAACACGGAAATTCCCTGTGTGTGGTTTGGAAATAGTCCAACTGAAGACTGAAATCCCAGTAATTTTCCAGACAGCGACTCGACACGCTCCATGTCTGTAATCATGAGCCCGTCTGGACTGCTGCAGACGTTTCCCGGGTGGTTCACCAGGCCGAGACTCAAACACGCCTTAAACACCGGTTTACAGGAACACCATTTTTGTTTCCACTGCTGCTACCACAAAGGAGGTGGTGGTGGTGGTGGTGATGACGAATTTGGGCGGAGGCCGTAATCAAAAATTCCCCTCAGTGCACATACAGCACCTCCAGCACATTCACACTAATAAACGCAAGGATTTATAGCGATGGTACTCTTGAAGAACCTTTTAGAAACCAAGAAAGGTTCAGGAACCCTGAAACTCTCTGAAATTCCACAGACCTTTCAAAAATTTCATTTAAAAAATCTTACTTCTCCCAGAAATGCAGAACGTTTTAGGGAAACCAAGAGCCACTTCAGGAACTGATGAGCTGCTTCAGGAACCCAGGAGCCACTTCAGGAACCCATGACGTGCTTCAGGAACCAAAGAAATCAAAGAACCGAGTCAGGAACCCAGAAACCACATTAGGAACCAATGACATGCTTCATGAACTAATTAATCGCTTCATGAACCCATGACCAGCTTCAGGACCCACTCCAGGAACCCAGCCATTAATTCAGGAACCCAGGAAACCAATCAGCTTCAGGAACCAATGAGTTGCTTCAGAAATCCAAGAGCCACTTCAGGAACCGCTTCACGAACCAATGAGCTGCTTCAGGAACCCAGGAACTGCTTTAGGAATCAATGATCTGCTTCAGGAACCCCTTCAGAAACCCAGAAACCACTTCAGGAACTGATGAGCTGCTTTAGGAACTCAGGAACCACTTCAGGAACCCAGGAACCACATCAGGAACCCAGAAACCACTTTAGGAAACTATGACTCAGTTCAACAGCAGTTCCAGCATTACAGCACACACATTTTTCTCCAGATGAAAGAAAGTAAACACAGCAATTCAAACAGTAAATAACCTAACAAAATTGTCAAATGATGTTTCACATGCCAACTGCCTTAGTTCATATATTCGACAACCTGAGAAAACCTTCTACCCTGATGGTGTCCAAGCCCTAGTGAGACACTGGGATCAGTGCATTAGTGTATCAGGGGATTATATAGAGACATAAAGGGAGTTTTTACTCTCAGAACTGTGTTCTGTTACAATCAAAAGTCCCGCTTTGATTTGAACACCCCTCGTGTGTTAGGTGAGACAGACTTCTATTACACACTAGCTACCTTAACCTCATGGCACTTAACACAGCAATTAGCTCTTAGCTCCAGAACACATCTTAGCTAATTAAACATGCAGGGTGCGGAGTTATTAGCGAGCGCCGCTTTAACACTGTTACTGCAATCAGAGCGGAGAGCTGTAAGGATTACACTGTACACCACACACTTTCACCTGAGCCACAACACCACTACAGAGGGCACGAGGTTATTACCTAACACACACACACACACACACACACACACACACACACACACACACACACACACACACACACACACACACACTGTTTTTCCACACAGCGGTAACTCTGCAAATGAATTTAATCTGTTCCGGATGTAAATGCAGATAATCTGTTCTAGCCAAACAAAAATATTATCAATATTTCCAACACTATAATCATATGTTTGCATATATAAACAATCAAAACATTTAGAAAAGACGTGTAAATGAAGTAAAATATGAAATAAATAGACATTAAACCTCACTTAACCTTATTTTATGAAATTCCTCTCGGCACCGGCTGCTTTAAAAACCAAACTGAAAGCGGCTTCCTTTTCTTCTTGATACCGTCCTTGATAACATTCTTGGTGCTACTTCTTCACTAAATCTTGCACAAAATGCAAAAAAAAAAATCTCCATTTCGCTTTGCTCGGTTCGGTTGGTTCATATTTTATCATATGTAGACATGTAGGTAAATAAGAGTCACAAACAATCCTCAATGAAGACTGAATAGAAGTCTAAAAGTTATGCATTTGATTTGGAAGTCCTGCACTTGCACTCCGGTCACCCTGGAGGTAGAGTGGGAGGAGCCTAATACTCCAGAGTATACAGTAATCTTCAGCTCGTTATTCAAAGTTCCAGATCTGATTTGTATTCAAGGTCAAATGTCTGGAGCAAATGACTTTTATGACTTTTAACTTACACAGAGGGTATATTCACATTTAGCAAGGTCTGAGACACAATACATTCAGGCCTAGAGGACAAAGGTCCGCTGTTTGACTGCAAAAGCAACTCTAAGTAAGTGATTTCTTGATTCAACAGGTCTGGCAGTAATCAGGCCTGAGTGTGGCAAGTGAAATTTAACTCTTTCCAAAAAAAAAATATCACAGTTTATTCATAATTTAGCAAGGAGGGGGCGGGGGGAATACTTTCTCACATAGGGCCAGACGGGTTTGGACAGCTTTTTTTCCCTTAAAAAATGAAATCACTTAAATGTTGCATTTTGTATTTGTATTTATTCAGGTTATCTTTGTGTAGTATTAAACATTGCTTGATGATCTTAATCATTTAAGTGTGTCAAACATTGAAACAAAATCTAATTTAGGAAGGGGCAAATACTATTTCACACCACCGTACTCCTGCGCCAGAGCAGTACATGCTCGACAGTCTAACTTTCATGGCATTCCTCACAGAGTCCCATTGGGTGTTTGGCTACTATAAATAGGTGCTATTAAGGTTTTTAATAATAATGCTCTCCTCATCACATCGACTTTGTCCTGTATAAAATGCAAATGTCTCACTTCTGGTTCACGATCCCACTTCTGTGGTTATTCTTGCTTTGCTTTTTTCCACACTAGTCCGTTCCCCCCTGTGACCCAGTTGATCATTTGACACTGACCTTACTTTTTTGGTTGCCTATTTTGCCAAGGAAATCTGTCTTCTCTCTCATTTCCCCGGACACTGAACATTTTATTTTCTCTTGTCTAGCTATTCTTGACTTAGCTCACCAGATTTCATACACAAGATCCTGGTGGCTTCGGGCTGGACCTGTACTAATGATTCTAAGTGCTGCTGCTGAGTCACTGCATTTCTCAGTCCATTCTAACGCCATCAGTAATTCACCCAGCTCCACAGTACATACACTCAGACGATCAGACGTTCTCGTGGTGCTCTCGAATTTGTAACTAGTTGCAGTAACTGCGGCTCCCGTTTTCTCTGATTCCTGGTCCTTAGACCCATCTGTGAAGACCTGTACGCTATCTTTTTATTTCTGTTTGATATATCCATAGTATTTGCTAATTCATTTCAGTTGTCCCATCAATATGCTCGATCGTTAATATTTTCAAATCAACATCTGGCATTTCTAAAACCCAGAGGCGTCTATCAGGCCAGACTGGGGGTTGTAACAGAATCTTTCCCAAACACACCCAGCTGATCTCCTTTCTAACCAGAGCTTTCCTTCAGAGCCCTTTCCTTTTCCAACACTCCCTTGGGTGGAATTCTTCATGCCCTGTTAGATCGATCCAATAATTAACCACTAACTGTGTTAGAGCATTTCACCCACTTCAACCTGGAGAGCACACCCCGGGAACGTTCGAACTGCTCTGAGACACACTCTTAGAGCCCGAGCTTGCATTATAGCCAGGACTGACAACACACACTTAGCCGCTGCTCCACATACTATACTGATATGATCCATCCATGTTCTTATAATGGTGGTATGTACAGTATAGAGTACGCTTCAGAGACTCAATACTAGCCTCACATGCTTTCCCTGCAAGGCATCTCAAGAAATGTATCACCTTTCTTGCATCTATTAATCACATATATTACAGTACACGTTCTCTCCATGTCAATCTTTCATCAAAACATACATGTTACATACACGTATCTGACACGACTCTCTTCTGACTGTTCTCCGTACAATGTTAGATCACATTCCTTGATTTTCTTTCTTGTAAAGTACATGGTCTTTTTCTAATGAAAAACAAAATCTCTATTTTTCAACTTTAATTTCCTCCACTTCACAGTTTTCAGATTATGCGTGCAACATTTCTTCTCCGTTTCCATAAAGCTCCTTCGTCAGCAAAATGATTTCTGCTGAAATATTTCTAAAAATATCATCTATCATACTAGAGAACACAATTGGGCTTAACACACGCCCCTGGAGAATCCCGTTTTTTCTGCCTTACACTGGTTTGATAATTCTGAGCCTTTTTCACCTAAATGGTTCTTCCAGTTATAAAGTCTTTAACCCAATTAGACAGTTTCCCACCATCTCCATCACTTGTTCATTTCTATCTCCGCTTCCGCTTCCTCTTCCTCGTCTTCTTCCTCTTCGTCTGTCTCCTCCTCACCTTATATATAATAGTATATAGTAACATCAAGATACACACACACACACACACACACACACACAGTATACAGTAGCATAATTAGTACTGTTATGTCCTGATTGCAGTTTGTGGTGAAGAGAGACAGGTTGAAGTGTCTCTCTCTCTCTCTCTCTCACTCTCTCTCTCTCCCTGACTGTAAGTATTTGCCCCCCCCCCCCTCCAACATCTCTGCCTGACTGTAAATATCTTTATTATGATCTTTATTCTGATTCTCTCTATTCCGTGATGAGTAAATCTACAGTGGTTATGTTTTTGGATTTCTGCTGTACCAGTATGCCTGAAGAGGAAGGAGATGACGGCGATGACGGCGATGGTGGCGATGAGGGGGGCGGTGCCGAGGAAGACGAGGATGGCGATGGCAACGAGGATGGAGAGGAAGTTGAAGTAGATGAGGAAGATGCCGATGAGGCCTGGGGATTACATTTCGTTTGATCTTTATTTAAAATCCCTGTTGCCGTTTCAGAAGACAGTTTTGGATATTTAAAGAAGTCTTTGCTTACTTGTTATCATGTCTCTCTCTAGGTCTACCTCTGGGTCGCTCTCGATTTCTCTCTCTCCCTCCAGCAGACCTGTGTGATGAGTGAAGATATGAAACAGAAGCACAGGATATTATAAAGTGTTATGATGTTTATTATGACTCTCTCTCTCTCTCTCTCTCTCTGCTGTAGATGTTGGGTTTGGAGAGGTGTTTGAGGTAAGATCACTTCTCACAATATTCAGTGACAAGTAAATCTACAGTGGTTACATTTAGTGGATTTGTGCTGTACCGGTCTTGACGATGATGAGGACAAAGACGATGAAGGCGATGACGGGAATGATGGGGTTTATGGGGATGACGGAGATGAGGACGATGACGGCGAGGATGGTGATGAAGATAAGGTAGGTGTCGAGGAGCCCTGGGGATTACATTTCATTTGAGATTTATTTAAAATATGTGATGCCATTTCAGGTGACGGTTTCAGACATTCAAAGACGTGCCATGCTTACCATGTATCATGTCTTTGGAACTCTCTCCTTCTGTCTCTGTCGCTCTCTGCAGCATATCTGTTTGATGAGTGAAGATGGGAAACAGAAATAGAGCATCTGAAGCCCCTGAGTACTGTGTCTCAGACCTGTAAATGCATGCATGCCCAGGAAGCGGTAGTTCAGTGGTTAAGGTTCCAGGTTCAAACCTCAGCAACACCAAGTTGCTGCTGTTTGGCCCTTGAACAAGGCCCTTAATCCTTAACTGCTCAGATGTATAATGACAGTATGTCGCTCTGAATAAGGGCGTACCATAACTGGACCTTGTGATATCAGTAGTGTGATATTCTATAGCTCAGCATTTAACACTGTAGTCCCTTCCCAACTCATCATCAAGCTCATTTCATTTTCTCCTGGATTCTGAGCTTCCTGACGAACAAACCACAGGTGCTAAAGATCGGAGATCTCATAAAGCATCACGGTGAACATCGGATCACCTCAAGGTTGTGTTCTGAGTCCCCTGCTCTTCTCTCTCTACACCCACGACCACTATGCTCGACACAGCTCCAACTCCACTGTGAAATTCGCAGATGACACCGTGGTGGTTGGTCTGATCCAGAACAACGACGAGACAGCTTATCTGGAGGAGGCAGCGGCACTATCTTCTTGGTGTAAGGACAACAACCTGGACTTAAATGTCTCAAAGACCAAGGAGATTGTGGTGGACTTCAGGAGAGGAAATCGAGACTCTCAGTACACACAGCTCAAAATCAACAGGACTCCCTGGTGGAGAGGTTGACCAGCTACGAGTGCCTGGGAGTCCATATCTCTGAGGACTTGTCCTGGACACCTCATATCTCCTCACTGGTGAAGAAGGCAAGGCAGCGCTTGTAACTACCTCAGACAGCTGAGGAAGTTCAGGATCTCTCCAGATCTGCGCAAAACCTTCTACACCTCGATGGTCCGATCTGTTGTCTCTGGGAAAATTACCATCTGTTCGACATAAATGTGGTCCAGGGGACAGCGCATTATTAAAGACACTCATCACCCAAATCACAAACTGTTTCAGTGGCTGCCATCTGGCGAGAGACTCCGGTCACTCAGGGCTCGAACAGAAAGACCGAACAGTAGCTTTTTTTCCCCACCAGGCTCTACGGGCATTAAACACACAACCTTAACAATAACTGATCAAATCAAGCACACCGTCGTTTATTCATAAAAACATTTATGTTTATCTTGTATTACAGTCTGTAGATTTTCATCTACCAGTTCTGTTGCACACATAAGTTACACATTTATTCTTATTACATTATTTTTACATTTTTTAAATCTGCAGTTGTGTTTTAGTATTTTGTTTTAGTAAACATGGACATGACAAATACAATTTCGCGACACATTGAAAAGTCTTGAATCTTGAATTTCACGTAAGCAATCGACCCGGCACACACACACACACACACACCACATTAGGAATTCAATAAGACCATGTGTGTGTGTGTGTGTGTGTGTTTCCTCCTTTGAAACAGAAGTGTGTTGTACTCACTGATAAACCGTTAGTTGTGTTAGTCTGTGTGCGGGTCGTTACAGCGCCCCCTGGCCGAGATCAAGGCGGAATTGGATGTGATACTTTGTCCCTGTTTGTTGTTGTTGCCATGGCAACGTTGAAAGCCGGCGAGCGTTTGACGTTTACCGTCATAGATTTTCATTGTCGGCACAATGAGCGCGTTATACGCGCGTTATAAGACCTCTCTGTGTCTTCTGTCAGTGTGTGTGTGTGTGTGTGTGTACACCACACCCCCGTGCGGCCACCAGGTTACAACCCCAATGTGCAACAACAACAAAAAACGGTCAGTGTCTCCCTCTAGCGGTTCATTTTCCCATTGGCAGACCAGTTTTAAGCAGCTGACTGACAGTCAGATCACTGAAATCATCTCACACACACACACACACACACACACACACACACACACACACACACACACACACACACACACACACACACACACTCCCCAAATTAACAGTGAAAAAATGAGTATAATTTGAGGAGAAGGCTCCACTGCACAATATGTGAGAGAGAGACACAACCTGGACACACCATGGACACACCCTGGACACACCATGGACACACCCTGAGACACACCCTGGACACACCCTGGACACACCATGGACACACCCTGAGACACACCCTGGACATGAACATCCCGAAACATCATAATAATAACAACATCACCATCGTTTATACACCTAGTTATTGTTGTTCTTATTAATATTACTATGGTACCTACTATGTTATTCTTTCACATATATCATAATGTAGTCAGTCTTTTATAATTGTTTTGGCAACAATGTATTTTTGTTAACATTCCCCCTCTGGCCCACTGTGTGTTCTGGTTGTCGATTTGGTTATTTTAAATGAAGTTTTAAAAATCCCAGCTTTGTCTTAGGAGCAAATTATTTTTCTTTCTGCTCCCAAATGACTCCAGGCAAGTAAAGTGTTCGCAGTTGCTATTCTTTCTTCATTACTGTATGATGACGTCAGAGGCGGCAGGTGAGACTGAGGACACTCGGGGTCTGTGTGGGTGAAGCCCGGTGTCCCCACAACACACTCTCTAGCAAATATTATATTACAACACAAATATATACTGTATGTCTATTACTATTACCGAATATTATATTACTATTATAATAAGCCCTGGTCACGTGACAGCCTCCAAGCCCATTCATATAAACAATTAATGAAAATATAATATTTCTTCTGTGGCACTTTTATTTTGCATAAATGTGTTATTTATCGTTTCAACAACTTTATATGTGAAATATGACAAGATTTAGAAAAATCACGTAAAAAGGAACTTAAATATAAAACAAACAAGATCAAAAGATGCATGTTGTTTATCAAAACGCTCGCATAAACAAACACATACTGATTAAAAGGGCGAACATATTTAGATACAAATTATATATACTTTATTTTAGTTCATAAAACAGATATAAATGCGTTTTAATATGCCGATATTTCATTAATGGTAACGAAGCGTGTCACGTGACTATGGCTCGTTATAATAGTAAAATATTTGCTCATAATAAAGAAGCAAAAGAAGTTATATGGGTTTTTAATTTTTACAATTTCAATGATTTTGTTATTTTAAATAAAGATGGAAAATAAACACTTTTCAGAATCACTTGTCGGGTCTCCGGGATCAGCTGGAGAGATTCTGCGTGTTTATCCGCCGCGTGGGATCTGACCTCATAACCATTTCACTATTCCAGTGTCCGGGTTGTGTTGCGCTTTAGGTTCAGTTCGTCTAATCGGTTTATTCAGGCTTCAAAACAAAAACACTTTATTTATTTATTTATTTAGTTTCTGCATAAAAAACCAGTCAAACAAGATTTTTCTCTTGTAGTTGTTTTTTTTTTCTTTTCTAAAACACCTGTAAAGTCGTCAGTGTTAAAGTTTGGAGCTGTTCAGGTTCACGAGCAACAGCCGACGGTGCCATTACTTTTGCACCGATCGGGACGTATTTGGAGTCTTTCTGACACTTGATCGTTAAGTTGCTTTTTGTCCACCGGGTCTCAGATTGTGACGTTAAACATCAAACGCTCGCCGGCTGTCAGCGTTGCCATGACAACAAGATCAAACAGGGGGAAGTATCACACTTAGCCTTGATCTCGGCCAGGGGGCGCTGTAACGACCTGCACACAGACTAACACAACCTACGGTTTATCAGTGAGTACAACAGAGTTTAAAAGTAAAATGTAAAAGGTAAATAAAGTCTCCTGCTGCAGTGTGTGCAGATCTCTGTGTCAGATGTCACTCTGGTATAGTGTTACTCTACTTTTGCAAGACTGAAATAAATAAAGCAAAATAATTAATAGACTTCCAAAGACAAGTCAGTGTGTCTGTGTAACTGGATAATGAACCGCCACAGTAAACATTTTAATGTTAAACGTTTGAGCTGTTTAAGTTCACAAGCAACACTTTAACGGGAAACAGTGCCATTACTTTTGGTGCACAAATTGGAACCTATTTAGAATCTTTCGGGTGGACAAACAAAACCTGATTATATACGAACGGGCAGCACCATCATTCAGGGTGTGGCCCAGAGGTTGATTGACAGGATGCCGGGGTGAATTGCAGAGGTCTTGACAAAGACTCTTTACATCCACATACTTCAGTTTACCAGAGTAACATCTGACAAAAAGATCCCAAAAACACTGAAGCAGCAGATTTTGTGAAAATTAACATTTGTGTCATTCTCAAAATTACACTCACATGTAAATGCATTACACACACACACACACACAGGTTTGAGACCCAGGACGAGGGGCTTTAAGATTCCGTACTCTTGTTTCCCATCTTGAGACAAAGCCATGATAATAAGTAAGGAAGGACTTCTTCAAATATCAAAAACTGTCTCCTGAAACGGCATCACAGATTTTAAATAAACCTAAAATGAAATGTAATCCCCAGAACTCATCAGCATCATGTACCTCATCTTCCTCACCATCATCGCCATCATCGCCATCATCGCTGTCATCACGGTCACCTCTGTCATCCCCGTCCTCGCTATCCTCGGCCTCCTCGGCCTCATCGCCGCCATCCCCATCTTCGTCTTGGATACCGGTACAGCGCAAATCCACTAACATACCCGGTGTAGAGTTACTGAGGGCACTGAGAGAGGATCATATTATAAACATCATAACACATCCAAAGCATAGGCAGAGACGGGGGGCAAATACTTACAGTCAGGGAAACAGTTCACAAACTGGACACAACAGCTAATTATACTAATGTATAGTGTGTGTGTGTGTGTATATGATGGCAATATATTCTATTATATACTGTATATAGAGGAAGGAGACGATGATGACTAGTGAGAGAAAAAACTGAAAACTGATGACTTTAAAGGGAAAAAACGATAAAAGACAAACAGTAAGTGAAATTACGTGTACACTGTAAAAACTAGTTTAATGATGAATGAATTAATATTGTATTGTTGGTCCAACTTCTTAGAATGGAATTTGCTAACGAGCTTAGCTAACGTTAGGCTTCATGGTACTGTACTGTAGCTCCAGAATATGCTTTTCATTAGAATTAACGCTAATATTAGTTTTTAGTTAACTTTTTAGGTGTAGCGTTTAGCACTGTCACCTTGCGCAGTTCAATTCCCACCTCACGGTCTGTGTGTGTGTGGAGTTTGCATGTTCTCCCCGTGTTTGGTGGGTTTCCTCCGGGTGCTCTGGTTTCCTCCAACAGTCCAAAGACATGTGTGTGTGTGTGTGTGTATGTGTGTGTGCCCCGCGATGGATTGCTGCCCTGTCCAGCATGCCCCAAGTCTCCTGTGATTGGCTCGAGGCCCCCCGTGACCCTGAATACAGGATAAAGCAGTACAGACAATGAGAGAGATGAAAGTTAATATTTTGACTGTCGTAACTGTCCGGATATAATCATCTGTTTGCGGCACAAAAACATCAATCATTGACATGGTTAAAGATGTACAGCTGTTATCACTTAGGGTGTACTCACTTTTGTTGCCGGCTGTTTTTACAGTAATGTCTGTATGTTGAGTTATTTTCAGAGGACAGTAAATCTGTACTGATATACAAGCTGCACATTGATGACTCTTAAATATATCCAAGTTTCATTAGTGTCGTCCTAATGATACTTAAACATTTGCTGAAATTAGAGGGGTGTACATACTTTTGTGAGTGGGTGTATTTATTTTTTGGAGTAACAGCAAATCGGCGGGGTTATTACCATGGCTGGAAGATAACGTACGGCAGGACACAAGAGGCACGCGCTGGGGCTAGATTTACAGGAGCTAGCGAGCTAAACGTTCCTAAACATATTTATATTTTTTGTGGAATTTTGCACTGACGGCGCCGGCTAACGCTAACATCTGGTTCAGCGGTTAAGATTAGCACAGGAAGTTCATTAAACACGCTGTTTGACTTCAAAGGCAACTCTAACTTTAAAGCAACTTACATTCAAGTGTCAGAAAGATTCTAAATAGGTTCCAATTTGTGCAAAAGTAATGGCACTGTCTGCCTACAAAGTGTTGCTGGTAAACTTAAACAGCTCGAGCTTTTAACATTGAAATGTTTACTGTGGTTAGCATTAGCACAGGCGGTTCATTATCCAGTTACACTGACACACTGACAGTGACCGCTGGAACAAAATTCCAGTATTGTCTTTGAAAGTCTATTAATTATTCTGCCTTATTCTGCTGATAGACCAGTTAAGGAATGGGAATCCAGTCACTTCATATGTATAGTGCTGTGCTACTAAAAGCCTCTCTGCTCCTTATCCGCTAACATCAAAATCCACCCGATGTCTTGTGTTGTGTGTAGCCTTCTCTACCATATCACACACACCGCTACTTTCAGCTAAAGCACATTTAGAAGCACAAAAAAGTTTTCAGCTTAGCTTGTAAATGTGGTGTGAAAGCGTCATAATTCTGTTGATTTAATTCACTGTATAACTGGAACACCTGTAAGTGTAATAAGCAACTGAATTGAGATTCCTTAACTGGAGATCTGTTACGTTCAGATCTAATCACGTTGGTAATTTATGAATGATGAGCAATTAATGTTTTAAATTCTCAACATGATTAGATCAACGTGATGATAAATTATCAGCATGATTTTAAACATCGGGAGTCGGCCAAACATTACAGTAAAACCTCGGGTTACGAGTAACGCGGTTTGCGAGTGTTCCGCAAGACGAGCAAAGATTTTTAATAAATTATACCTTGGAAAACGAGCATTGTCTTGGTTTACGAGCACCGAGTATCATGTATCACGCATGCACTTCTTGATTTGATACCGAGCGTCACATGATCACAACTGAGCCAACGTTTTTTCTCTCTCTTGCTCTGCGGGTAATCATCTCCCCTGCTGGGTCTTAGTGCTCGTCTCTTACTGGTATAATCAACATCCATGTGTGTGTGTTTTTCTTTCTCTTGTGCTGCGGAGTGCGTGTGTTATGTGTGTACGCGCGTGTAACACCGCGCCGGTTCACTCTCTCTCTCTCTCTCTCTCTCTCTCTCTCTCGCCTTTAATGTGTTTGTGTGTGTGTGTGTGTGTGTGTGTGTGTGCACAGCAGAAAGGGGGTGCTTCACTCACACACAACCGTTGTCACTCACACACAACGGTGTCAAATTACGCGCGCGCACACATAACACACACTCCGCAGCGCAAGAGAGAGAAAAACACACACACAGCGCCTGTGCGCATAAACGGAAACACTTATCTGTCTGGATTTATTTTTACTTTTTTTTTAAGGTAAAGTGCAGGTTAATTTTTTTTTTTTTTCCTTTATATTTTGTGTTAATTATTTTTATGTATTTATTTTTTTGGGCTGTGGAACGAATAATATGGATTTCCATTATTCCTTATGGGAAAATATGCTTTAATTTACGAGTGTTTTGGAATACGAGCCCGCTTCCGGAACGAATTATGCTCATAATCCAAGGTTCCACTGTACTTATGTAAATGATTTGTACCCTTATTAAAAATCTATCAAGATATTTGATAGGAAATGAAATAATACATTATTAGAATTCCAGAAACCTTTGTGTCTTTTACACACTCTGGTGTCTTTTATTAATATCTTTTATTTTTGATCATAATGAGATATTCTGCGAAATTGATTGATCTTTGCCTTTACAAGACTGTTCTTGTTCTCTTTACCCAGAGCTCTACTGTGGAGGATCGGGTCAGAGGCCAGACGGCTGGCCTTTCCGAGCACTGAATTCTTAAAGCACTTGACGTAGACCTACAGTACAAAGCCGTCCAAACTATTTCTATTGGACTTGGAGAGACACGGTGTCCTTAGATTCACAAACTTTAGTTGCCATGAACTGTTTTTGTTTCTCACACATTGGCAGATGAAAACATTTTTCTTCTTTCAGTTATGATATTGTAATATAAAATACTCAGTGAGATGCTGATAAGCTGCTGGTGGTCTCCAGGTATTTTACTGACCTTTAATTCTCCTGTTTCATGCAGATCACAGATTTTAAAGTAATGTCTGTGTGTCCCTTTTTAAAGCCATACAGTCCAGCAGAGTCTCTCAGGTCGGGTGATTTGACTTACAGCTCGTAACTCCTCCTCTGAAACATCAGGCACACGAAACTCCCTTTAGTTAAATCTCACCTCAAGACCGTTTTATACTCTTTTAGGTTTAATACAGTCTGAGGGCAAACTCGCTCCCTTGTTGTTAATTATTGTTCATTTATTTATTCTTTTATTGTTTTATTTACTTATTTTATGCAGTGAGGGTGAAGTTCTTATTGTTGTTTATTTGATTTTCATCTTCTTTTATTAGCTGTGTTTATGGACTTTACAGCACTTTGGTCTCCTGTGTTGAGTTAAAAGTGTCTGAAAAATAAATCGGACTTTAACTTTTGTCGGTTTATTAGTTCAACTGACTTTTTTAAAAATATAAAAACAGCGACATCAGTGGGCTACAGTGGAGACGACTAACTTCCTTCGACTAGTCAAACCTGGAGAAATATAATTAACTGAACCCACAACCGATAGGACTCGAGCTGACTGAAATATTTGAATTAGAGACAAGCACGCTGAGGGAAATTAAGATGTGGAACTGGGTACGTGTGGTGTTATGTGCTCAGCATATTTCTCAAAAAGATGCATAAACTTAAATAAAACTATGTAACTTGTTACTAAACTAAGTTACCCAAGTACCTTATTTTTGTTTACAGTGTACTTATATTGTTGCATTTTTATCTCTTATTATATTATATTTACATACATATAAAAATATAGACTTATTTGTGTTTTTTTCATTAAAGATTGTAATATTCCACGTTCCTCCAGTGGAGATGAACAGATACACTTTCTAATCACTTGCATTTACCTTAATATTTTAAATTTAATTATAAACTGCGCTCTTTACGCAAAATTCCCAACTCTTTCATTCGGCTCTTTAAGCTCAATAGACACAGATATAAAAATGTTTTCCACCCTCCTACTTTTATCATGTGTGTAGATTTCTTGCAGTATAATTTTGGCCAAAACACGTGTGTGTGTGTGTGTGTGTGTGTGTGTGTAAACCTCTCGTCATCATCAGAGCTGTTCGTTATTGTGGATTTATTCATTTAGAGTAAGTGCTTTGTCCTGGTGTGCTCGTGGTTTTTGATGTTGAATCATTATACAAATTGATTCAAATTTCCGCTCAGTACACTCAGTATTATTTATTTAATAATAATAATAATAATAATAAATAAAAACAATAAAAACAATGAACAAATTGAACAGAACAAATTGAGCAAAAATTTATTTGGAAGCAGAAAGAAAAATCATTTGCCATGTGATAGTTCAGAGCGCCACCTGTAGGATCTGACTGGAACTGCAATGTTTAACTGCCTCGAATACAAACAGATTCTGTCTAAATTTTAAATATTGATATAAAAAATAAAATTGGAGTCAGTGTGGTTTTACACGCCTTGCCACGTGTATGATAAGCAAATTATTTTTATTAAACTTAAAAACAAGTAACGTACATTTATGTTCACATCAGTCTGAGACAAAATACATTCAAGTCTGGTAGAAAATGAAATGCCACTTGTTATCTTTTCTGCCTTCTCCAGCTGCCCCTCTGTATCACATCCTATCAGCAAGTTTCCGTCTCCGAAATTTATCTCCCTCACCTGACGTTTATTAATTCTTGTCAGTGTGAATCGGTCGACTTCCTTTACTCCGCCTTCCCCATCAAATCTTACTACTATATTCAGTGATCCATTCTTAGGCTCCTCCCCCTCCTCTTGTGTCCTATATGCCTTTCTCTCTCTCTCCCTCTACACTCACCCCCTCCACACAGTCAGTACTAACCCTGTCCGCCTCTTACCCTGACCTACACCAGCCGCCTGTCAGCGCCCCCACACCGCGCCCCCACACCGCGCCACCACGCCCCCGCACCGCGCCCCTGCACCGCGCCCCTGCAGCTCGCACTCTTCTACTTTTTCTAGCCCTAACTTCTGTAATTACAGATTTCACTAAAACCTAAAGTTTTCTTGTGTCAATCACGTGACGTTCAGCCTCAATCCCAGACAGGGGGCGCTGTAACGATCTCCACATAGACTACACAACTAACAGTTTATCGGTGAGTATAACCGTTTTATTACACAGTAGGATATGCACACATTATATTAGTGAATTCCTCATGTGCGGTCCGGGTCCGGGTCCGGGTTCGGGTTGACCCGCCGTGCGGACCGGAACTGGACCAGAGTCTGGACTTTGAGAAACTCAAAGCATCACGTTGGACTCTTACATAAAATCACACCAATATTACAATCTCCAGTTCTATCACGATTAGAGTCAACAAGGGATTTAAAAAATAGTGAGAGGACGGGAATTTCCAAAATCTGAATTTACAAGTTGTAACTTGTAAAGATTATGATAAGAAAAAAAAATCACAAATTCACAGTAAGAAAATTTTAATTAAGTTAAAAACTTAAAAAGTAAAAAAAAAAAAAAAAAAGTTAAAAACTTGAAAATTTCCAGTTTCAAGCTTCTTTTCTATCCAGGAAAAAGTTTTATAGAGTTTGATTAGATTTTTCACAAGTGATGTCTGTCCAACCATGCAGTGTACAGTGTACATGTCGTTACCTACTAGATTAAAAAAAAAAAAAGAAAACATAAATTGGCAAGTTTTAAACATAAACATTTCAAGTTTATTTCTCATAAATGAAGTTTTTTTCTGAGTTTTAAACTAGAAAATGTCTATTTTTTTCCTCAATTTCCTTTCTTAATTTAAAAAAAAAAAGGTTTCACAAATATTTCCTTGTTTTAAACTTGTAAACTCTCCGTCCCGCCTCTTCAAAATAAACATCCCACACTGACCCCAAATACACCATCGTATCAGTTACGGTGTAGTGAAGGGTTTTAGTAAAAGTTCATCAGGACCTTATATCACACTCACACACACACACACACTCACACACACACACACACTCAAACTCACACACACACACACACTCTCTCACACACACACTCTCACACACACTCTCTCACACACACTCTCTCTCACACACTCTCTCTCACACACACACACACACACACACACACACACACACACTCTCTCACACACACACTCTCACACACACTCTCTCACACACACTCTCTCACACACACTCTCTCACACACACTCTCTCACACACACTCTCTCAC
>JAQQZT010000001.1:33497318-33532527 GCA_030068275.1 Clarias platycephalus
TGTGTGTGTGTGTGTGAGAGAGAGAGAGAGCGAGAGTGTATGTGTGTGATGCCACTACATTCTGATATACAGACAGATACAGAAAGGGTCTGGCACAGACACACACTCAGACACACACACACACACACACACACACACACACACACACACACATACTCACCCTGCCACTTTGATCAGTTTGGGTTTAAAGGCTTGGACCTGAGTCAGCAGGGTCTGCAGGGTCTTGCCCGTGTCCACTATAGCCTGACACACACACACACACACACACACACACACACACACACAGACAGAGACTTAATAAGCAAAAAAGGAAGAAAAAAAACTAATTATCCAAATTATCCTTTTATAAAAGTCTCACCTCCACGATCAAGACGTTCTGCACAGGAGGAGGAGGAGGAAGAGGAGGAGGAGGAGGAGGAAGAGGAGGAGGAAGAGGAGGAGGGGAGAGAAAAGTTAATAATCTTTAAATCAGCAGTTTGTGTGTGTGTGTGTGAGTTTTTCAGGTGCAGAATGTTTGTTATTACAGTAGAACTTTCATTTCTGTCTTTCTTTCAGCATTTAGTCGTCGTTTCATCCTCTGCTGCGCCTGACCTTATATGTCACTATATGCAAATGAGTTGAGGAATTTCATTGGATATATTTCATGAAATTTTGAGTTTTCCAGCTAACCCATCTTAATTCCAGTTAATATAATAATTCGCCTTTAATAACAGCGAATTATCACAAACACTGATTTTTGATTAGCTCCGCCCACTTTACAGTTAAACACCAGGAATATCTCACATACAGCGCGGTGTATTATTGTAACGATGCACCTTTGCCCTACATGAAGTTCAGACCTGTACTGGAGAAAGAGGTGACGCACGGCTCTGACATTCCACACACACTGACTCACGGCCTCCACACACACACACACACACACACACACACACACACACACACACGGCGGAGAAGTTCTTAAAGTTCCACGTTTCTCCTGGTCACCTCTCGGTGTTTTACAGCGTTTCGCCATTTCACACTAACCGTAAGCAGATAAAACCTCCACCGAGTCAGTGTGTAAATCATCAAAAATCTAATTACAGCTCTGGTATAAAAGGAATAATTCCGATACTGTACTTTATTCTTATTGGTGTGAACACGTCCTGACTCCTGACTCACTGTTCAAAGGAAAAGCTGACACGTTCGATGTTTCAGCACATGTGACTGATTGTAAGGAAGTGACCTCATGGCGGTGATTTACGGCTCACGCTGAAATAACGTTACTGACACAGTGATAAATCACGTCTTTACCTTCCCGGTGAGAACAGACAGACTCTCAGCGCCGATCACCTGGATGTCGGGCATCGAATGATCGTTCTGGATTAGGACACACACACACACACAAACACACACACACACACAGGGCTTAACATCGAAACACTTCAAATACATGACGTGTTTAAAAAATGACTCCAGCAAATTATTCCAAAAAATAGTTTTTTTCACTCATTTTTGTTAAATCACTTTTTATTATAAAGCTGCCTTTTACATGATAATAAATTACTGTTTTAGAAATGATATCACTCCTATCATCATTAATATTATTATCATCATCATCATCATGAAAGTTATTCAGCTCCTCCATACAACACAATACAACACCTGTAGAGAAAGATTATCTGTGGTTTGTCTCCCTCTGCTGGTTGATAAACGCATTGCAGGAGTTTCAAAGCCTTTGGCTTGTTTACAGTTACAGTTTCTCTTTCTTCACATCTTTCTTTCTTCACATCTTTCTTTCTTCACATGGGCCACGTCTCTAGATTTCCTTTGAATCTTGAAGCTGTGTTCTTTAATAGCTCCAGGAATCACCAGGGACCCCATATGGTATTATCACAATACCACAATTTGTATAGCGATTATGTACGTCTCAGGATTTTATAAATATCTTGATTACATTTTTTTCTTACATTTTGCTACAATTCTGAACAAATAATTTGCTTCTACCACACAGGATGCTATGGTGTGTGAATGATTTGGAGCACCACCTGTAGGATCATAGAGGAACTGCAACATTTTACCACCTCAAAAAAAAAAAACTTTTTTTGAGGTGGTAAAATGTTGCAGTTCCTCTATGAAAACTTTTTTTTTAGAGTAAAAAAAAAAAAAGTTTTTACAGTAAGAATCACGACATGTGACTGGATCGGTCCTCCGGCCTGACAACATATTTGCCAAATAAATGTCCAGGAACTAAGTAAATGTTAAAAAAAATGTTTTGCATTATATAATCCAGTGCAAATTCATTCTCTAACAAGTTTACTCTTTGATTCAGCTCTTTATGCTCAATAGAGTCAAATATATGAATATGTGTGTGTGTGTGTGTGTGTGTGTGTGTGTGTGTGTGTGAAGCTAAAGTAAGAAGCCCCTCCCCTCTCCCCCTTCTTGTCTTACACAGACTCTTCCTCGACTCTTTTCACACACACGTGCACACACACACAACAGAAACAATGGTTTATTGAAAAAAATGAACAAGAAATCTCTCTAATGACACTCGATTGAGCGACACACTAACGGAATCACTGCTGTAAAGAAAAAATAAAACAAATTAACCTGCACTTTACTTTGGAAAGAATCGCGACAGAGCAGTGTTTCTGTGTAGAGCAGAGAGAAAGAGTGTGCATGTGTGTGTGTGTGTGTGTGTGTGTGGCACGGTGTCCAATGACGCGCGCATACAGACACAAAGAGCAGCCTTGAGCAGAGAGAGAAAATTAATCTTTAACCTCTCTAATGAGACTTGCTTTTGTTTTACACGCGCGCTGTACACACACGCATACAGACACAAAAAAAATGTTTTACACACACACACATGTGGTCACAGTGTTATAGTAAACAGTACACGCGCGCACGGATGTTGATTATACCAGTGCGAGACGAGCACTAAGACCCAGCAGGAGAGACGATTACCCACAATTCCACAGCGAAGGAGAGAGAAAAACCGTCGGCTCAGTTGTGATCACGTGCCGCTCGGCATCGAAACAAGGAGCGCATGCGTGATACATGATACTCGGTGCTCGTAAACCAAGACAATGCTCGTTTTCCAAGTCAGAATTTATTAAAAATCTTTGCTCGTCTTGTGGAGCACTCGCAAACCGCGTTACTCGTAATCCGAGGTTTCACTGTAACTGCAATTGCAGGTGAACTATTGTAAAGATTTATTTACTAACTATATATTAGTATTAACTCTGATGTCGTGTCTGATTACCAGGTAGCTCTTGAGTCGGATGAAGTCGACGGTCATGGGAAGAGACCTGCTGGAGTTGCGGTTCAGCACCTGGATGTGGTCCACTAGATCTGAGCAGAACTGATGGCCCCCCTTCAGCACACACAGCACCGCGATGTCGTGGTCGCCCAGATCGTCCATTATGTCGCGCGCCAGTCGCTCCGTCCTGCCGCCAAAAACACACATCACTCCACACTCACTTTCTCTCATCGCTACTTCCTGTTTCACAACACAGCACTGTTGACTTCTGGCGTTTTTTGTTGCTGCAGATTTTGTTACAATTCTAAACAAATTTAGCAAGTTATTTGCTCCTTTCATACTGGATGCCTTGCTGCATGAATAGTGTAGAGTGTGCCACCTGCAGGATTACAGAGGAACAGCAACATTTTACCCTTTCAAATGGAAACAGATAGATAGACAGATAGATAGATAGATAGATAGATAGATAGATAGATAGATAGATAGATAGATAGATAGATAGATAGATACTTTATTCATCCCCATGGGGAAATTCACAACATGTATAAATTAAAAATTTATTTAAAAATATATATATATATTGGAGTAACTGAGGTGATACATTAATTGCCACACAAAATAATAGATTCAGTTTTATTTCATAGCATTAAACATAACTTTAAATGGCATGTCAGTCTTTAATAAACAAGTCAGAAAGCTCGATTGATTGATTAGCTGATTGACACAAGGCAGACGTACATAATTGTGCAATGCTGGATAATGTAGTGCAAGAAACAACATCTCGGTGAAAGCTCCAGTGCTGTGCGACTAAAGAACATGAATTAATTGAAGTTAGTTAGTGCTGGTTTATTATTACCGGTCCATGATGACTCCATGTGGAATGTAGACGCAGTCCAGATCCCCGCTGTAATACTCCGGGTAGGTGAAAAGATCCAGACAGTACCCCGGCCAATCGTCTGGGATCTGTCGATGAAAGAACGTTAGCTAGAGATGCTTACATTAATCCTACTGTATATAACACTGGGGCCTTTATAGTACAGCACAGCGCTGCTTGGGTCCGATCATTGTGGCTCTTTGCTTGTTTGTTTTATGAAATAAATTCACATTAATTAAGGAAATAAAAAACAATGATGATTTTAATGATGATGCTGTTTTGAGTAAGATTATATTCATAGTGTGTTCAGACTAAAAATGGCCAGGTGATGAACTTCGAAGGGCGAAGCAGCAGAAACTGTCAGGCTTTAAGATGTTTCTAACTGCTGGACTCCTCAAAGTGGGAATTCTCAGGCAGCCATTCTGTTTCAGTCACATGATGATGTGATCGGCTAATTTGTTATTTATCTAGACTTGAGACATTACTTTTCTACAAACTCAGCAATACTAGCAGCTTCGTTGAGGAATACAGTGAACAATTTAATTCTAAATACTTTACACTTTAATTTAATTTGCCTCCTAAAGGCTTTTTGTAACACAATGAACATTGTTGCTTAAACTACGCTAACACGCTATTACAAAGCTTTTTTGTAGGATAGTTTGGTAGTTAGCCGACTAGTTAGTGTGAGATGGAAACGTCCTTAGCAGCCAGTATGTTTGTTAAATGTCTAATAATTACTGAGAAGTCTAGCTCCGTTACGTTTATAACCTGTAAAACATTTTATCTAAATATTTGGACAATGAGTGTTAGTTAAATGTTTCTGAAATCTTAGAGAGCTAGCTAGCTCCATAACGTTATATAAACTATAAATATATGTAGCCAAAACAGAAAAGTAGCTAGCTGGCTAGTTTGTTGTGTTAGCTAAATTTGCATTTAACATTTTATAGTGGTGATAAAATAAACATTACTCAGAGTGCTCGCTAAGCCTTTCTAGAAATATAAATTCTAAGTCACTCACTTATCGTCTATACCACTTTATCCTGTATTCCGGGTCGCGGGGGCCTGAAGCCTATCTCAGGAGTCTTACTGTAGGGCACAAGGCAGGATCCATCGGAGGACACACACACACGCTCGTTCACACACTACAGGAAATTTGGGAAGGCCAGTTAGCCTAATCTGCATGTGTTTGGACTGTGGGAGAAAACCAGAGTACCCAGAAGAAACCCACCAAACAGAAGGATACACACAGACACAGGCGGGAACTGAAACCCGACCTTGGAGGTGCAAGGAGACAAATGTTTTTGAATGCGCTTTTTTCCAACATGTCTGCTTTTACGCCCTGTCTTTTAAATGGGTTTAGCAACTATAAGTTTAAGGCATCGCTACGGCTGATCCATTTGAGAAATCAAGAATCCCTTCGCAATTTTGCATCCTCGATGGAGTTCACATTGGCCCGGTTTGGTGGCAATCGTATAAATCCCCTAGGAGTCGTATATCAAATTCTATTGGGGGCGTTTTTGCAAACTACCTGAAATAACTGATTTCCTGCTGAGCATAGTGAAGATTGTTCATCTTAATAAGATCTTAGGCCATGTCCACATGTAGCTGGGTGTTTTTAAAAACTGAGATGTTTCTCTGCGTTTTGGCCTTTTGTCCACATGCAAACAGTTTAAGGTCGATGACAACTGAGCTTCTGGAAAACTCCTTCCAAAGAGAAGCTTTTCCAAAACCCTGTTCTCAGCGGTGTTGTGTGTACAGGGGGAAACTTGTTGTAACGTCACATTGTGGGCCGAGGATGTCATCGTCTGTGTCCTTGATTTGACGTCAGCTTCGTTTATGAGGTTATTTTGTGCAAAAACTCAGACCACACAAACAGCGACGGCGGTTTTTCTCCATGGCGGGAACTGTAGTTGTGATGATGTTTTGACCAGGCTTTGGATTGGCCCCCTTATGATTTGGGACGCTCCTGACAGAACTTAACAGGGTGTTTTACGTTTGGATGTGGACAAGGATATTTTTTAATCTCAGTTTTTTTTACAAGTCCCAGCTACATGTGGACATGGCATGAATGTGTGTGGCGTAGCCACGTGAGCGCTGGTCTGGTAAACCAGGGGGGTGTGGGTTCAATCCTCACTGCGGCCTACAGGTGGCGATGTTTTTAAACTACAAATCTGATGTCACAGTGTGACCCGGGTTCTGAGATTCCATGTTTAGGGACTGAGAGTTGTGAACACTGGTGATGAGGATGAGGATGGTGCCATATGGGGACAGGATGAAGAGCAGTGAGCGGAGTGACAATAAAACGGTGAATCCAGTCTAAACGCGTGTATGAGCTGCGCAGTCTGGTTTTGTATTCAAAAGAACTTGTTTTAAAAATTGTCCAGTCGTATCCTGGCAACGCAGCGTGTCTCTGGGTGACGTCACCGCGTGGTCGGTTAATTAAGGCGGAACGAGGAATTCGGATAAGAGGCTTAATGTAAGCCCCGTGTTCTCACTCTCAGGACTTTTTAAAAACATACAAATGAATATTTTATCCTCGTATGTGGTTTATAGCTTTAGTTCAAACTCGTGCTTTAAAGGAAACTTCAACACTGAACATGAATGTGTGAGTGTGTGAATGTGTGAGTGTGTGAATGAGCTGATTATGGAGTGAGGTGTGTGAACCCCCAGACCCGCAGTGCCGACAGGCGAAACCCCCGCAGGATTCGCGATCACGCAGAAACTTCTCAAACTCCTGAAACTTCTCCCACTGCACTTTCACTTTCTCACCCCGCGACACACACACACACACAGAGAGCGAGAGAGAGAGAGACATGTGAATTTACCACGACGCCCCTGTGTGTCTGTGTGTCCTCCCTCGGCTCGGCCATGCTGCGGATCTTCGGCTGGTTCACATCGCACTCAGAACTCAACAGAACCGAACAAAGCTCCTTTTCACGGCTGCCAGGGCTCGAACAGCTCCGCGCATGCGCAGACAACACGAACGAGCCCAACAGGAACCTCCAGTTTCTACACATGAAACACAAAGATTCAAATGTTTTGAAGAATACAGTATGGATTGTTCCGTGTGTAATAAACATCACAGACTGTAATGGAATAAAACACAATAATGAAATGATTATAGTACAAAATTATTATAAAATAAAATAAATAAATAATACAATAAAAATCCTGTACATTATATTATAAAATAATTATTTACATTATATATATATATATATATATATATATATACAGTATATTATATAAATAAAATTATTATTTAAAAAATAATAAACATATATATATATATATATATATATTTAGCGGCATGGTGGTGTAGTGGTTAGCACTGTCGCCCTGCACCTCCAGGATCAGGATTCGATTCCTGTCTCTGTGTGCATGGAGTTTGCATGTTCTCCCCGTGCTTGGTGGGTTTCCTCCCACAGTCCAAAGACATGCAGGTTAGGCTAATTGGTGTTCCCAAATTGCCCGTAGTGTGTGTGTGCCCTGCAATGGATTGGTACCCTGTCCAGGGTGTACCCTGCCTCGTGCCCCGAGTCTCCTGGGATAGGCTCCAGGTCCCTGCGACCCTGAATAGAGGATAAAGCGGTACAGAAGATGAATGAATATATATGTTTATTATTTTTTAAATAATCATTTTATTTATATAATAATAATAAAAATAAATGTATAAAGGCACTGTCTTTAATAAGTTAGCACTGTCGCCTTGCACCTCCAGGGTCCGGGTTCAATTCCCGTCTCTGTGTGCGTGGAGTTTGCATGTTCTCCCCGTGCCTGAGGGTTTCCTCCGGTTACTCCGGTTTCCTCCCACAGTCCAAAGATATTCAGGTTAGGCTAATTGTCGTTCCCAAATTGCCCGTAGTGTGTGAATGTGTGTGTGAGTGAATGTATGTGTGTGCCCTGTGATGAATTGGCACCCAGTCCAGGGTGTACCCTGCCTTGTACCCTAAAGTCTCCTGGGATCGGCTCCAGGCCGACCCTGAATATAGGATAAAGTGGTATAGAAGATATAGAGTGAGTGAGAACATTTATAAAATAATAAAATTCAATAATATAATCTATAAGTTCCAAAAATAAGTTTTAGCTGACAAAGAGCAGAGGCACCGTGGTTAGCACTGTTGTCTTGCACCTCCAGTGTCTGGGTTTGATTCCCGTATCTGTGTGTATGGAGTTTACCTGGTTTCCTCCCAAAGACCTGCAGATTAGGCGACTTGTTCCCCGGTAGTGTGTGTGCACTGTGATAAATTGGCACCCCAATTTTTAATCCGCAATGTCTCGAGTTTATATTGGCCCAGTTTGGTGGTGATGGTATAAATAAAATATATGAAATTCCATTGGGTGCATTTTGCAAAAAAAACTATCTAAATGTGTATGTAATAGCCATGTTCATGGGGCTCCATAGCTCAGTGGTTAGAGCACTGGTCTCGTAAACCAGGGGTCGTGGGTTCAATCCTCACTGGGGCCTACAGGTGGTGTTTTTAAGGTACAAAGCTGATTTCAAAGTGTGACTCAGGTTATGAGCTTAAATGGTCAGACGTGAGCGTTGTGAACACTGGTGCGGTGCTTCTCATGTGCTGGTGATGAGGATGGCGCCATATGGACAGGATGAAGAGCAGTGAGGTTACTGTGGATGCTTCCAGTTAATCTGTATGTCATTGCCTTGTACCACAAATGTGCAGTGACAAAGTTTAATCTAATTTAAGTGTGCATGAGCTGTGGAATCAGTTTTTTTATATCATCACTGTGCTGTAAATTAACTTAATCTTGCTAATGACCGATTTTTTTATCATAAAAATATAAAATAGAAATATAGAATAATAATATAATATCCAGTTTTTTTTTATTTAATTTGTAATAGAATTAAATAACAAAACCTCTAAATTATATTATAAAATAATTATTTATATGATTATATAATTTATATTATATTATTTATAATTTATTATATTATGATATTTTAAAAATAGGAATAAAATAAATATACATAAAGGATTCAAAAATATGAAATATAATATGCAAATAATCAATGGGACAGAAAAAAATATAAAAAGGAAAATATACAGAACAGAATAAAATAAAGTATAAGGTTGTACTCATTCTCACTCACTCGTTCTATATAGTGTTTATCCTGTATACAGGGTCGTGGGAGGCCTGGAGCCAGTCACAGGGGACCAGGGGCATTAGGCGGCGTACAGCGAGTGGTGCGAGTGTAAGATTGCATGAAATTAGAATAGTGTAAGGCAATAACAGAGGAGATCAGAGGAGAGATGTAATAAAGTACGGCTAAATTAAGCAGTAATGGAATACAGTACAGGAGATTAGAAATATAATAAACAATACAGTGGTGTAAAACAATGACAGAGCAAAATCACAATGTGATTAAATGCAGTAGTGTGTGAAGCAAGAATAGAACAAAACGTCAAAGAGAGTAAATGTAGACGCTTCTGAGGAACATGACTTATATAAGTGCTTATATAAATTCTTACATAATTTTTTGTTTCTGACACAAGTGTTAAGTTATTCCGGTGTTTAAGGAATAAATCCCATGAGCTCCTACCGGGGTGAGCAGTGAGCTCAGGCACAGTGAACCAGTGAATTCTGCACCGTCCAGCACCAGGGTGGCAGGCGGGTGGTGACGGGGTCCGAGTGTTAATCTCCTGAAGTGTAAATATTGACGTGATGGTGAAATGTAATGTGTAGAGAAGGTGTGGAGCTCCGGGTCTGCTCCTTCAGCTCATACACAGGAACACGTGGCTATATTTAGCTCTTCAGAGTCTTAACGCTTCACAGAGCTTACACGTCCATCCTGCAATCTCTCTCTCTCTCTCTCTCTCTGTTTCACGCCTTAACGGCTTTGATTTAAACACAGAAGCTGGCATTAAAGACACCATTAGCGTCAGCGTTTAATTAATGATGTCTGGCAGGTTGTGCATGAAGCAATTAGCAAGTGTGTTTGTTTGCTGTTTGTGTGTGTGTGTGTGTGTTATGTGTGTGTAAGTCTGCAAATAGAACATCTGGAGGTTTTTCTTCCAGATTTGATGCTAAAAAATTTTATTTTTTTAAATGTTGTAACAAGCTACACCAAGCTAAGTATTACGCTAGCTAGCATGGTAACCTTTGAAAACCTTAAAAAAAATAAAAAAAAATAAAATGATATTATACAATTATATTTAACTTTCATTACATCATTACATAAAACATCTGGCTTCACTTAGAAGCTAACTGCAGTTATCTGGTTGATTTTAACTAGTTAGCAAAAAGATGAGACAGAGATTAGAAACCTGAAAATTACACAAAGAATTTAATTTAGAGAGAGAGAGAACATTCTCCATTTTTGCTAACTTGCTGTAGTTTGCGAATCCAGGCACTCAACTGTTTAAGCTAGCAGCATTAGTCAGTTCCATCATGTATAAAAACAGCCATTTAAAGTTAGTTAAAAACAATCTTTATTTAAGCAAAAAAAAAACAATAATAATTAAAAAAATTATTTTAGCTAACATATTCAGCTCAGCCGTTATTCGTCACACACACACACACACACACACACACACTGACCAGCCATAACATTATGACCACCTGCCTAATATAGAGTAGGTCCACCACTTTTGCCACATAACAGTGATGCTGTTTCTATCACATCCAGCTTTAACCTTTTCATCAGTTTGATCTACACCACGTCTTCTATTGGATCAAACTATACTAGTGATGGGAAGTTTGAATCATTTCAGTGACTCGATTCTTTGAATCTCGTTCATCAAAATGAGTTAATCTTTTTTTTGAGTCCTTTAGTTCATTTCATCAATTAGACATATGTCATTACTTCATCTATAAGAGTCACATGACAAAAGAATGAATGATTCGGGACTTGAAGACTCGTTGAGAACCGTTCAATTCTGTTTCCTGTGTACTGCATTGCATTGCGCCTATGGGAGTCACGTGACAAAAGAAGAGTCGATAGCACAAGCTATCGCAACATCTCACTCGTTCTTTACATATTTAAATACACCGACACACGACTCAGTGGAGTCTGTTGTTAAATTCCACCCAGGCTCGGCTAACACAGATCAGGACAGACCTGAATGACTGGAATCTTTATAGACGCAGCAAGAACAAACTTGTGTACATGCAATCTCAGACACTAGGATGTATTGTCATGAATAAATCATTCAAACCCTTAGACTGAGAACGAGGAAACGCAAGTAATATTTGGCCAAGGACCAGAAAAATGGAGCAAAACAATCAAAAACAACAACAAAAAAACAAGAACCAAGGATACTGGGTGGAGACTACCTAGTGCTGTAGATGGCCCCACATGGACCGCATAAAGATCAGTAAGGTCACTCGTGGTGCCTGTGGTTAGTCTCTTGTGGGCATGGCCTGTTAAAATGGTAAAAAATGTAAAAAAAAAAAAAAAATAATAATAATTTTACAGCTAAACAGACCACGACCCAATTTCAGATTTAAACAGATCTGTTGCTGCTGAAGAACACTGTAAGGATCAGCTCACAGTCTTCACAGCTCTTGCCTGACCAGAAGCTTCAGTAGAGCAGATGGTGAGCAGGGCTCCATAGCTCAGTGGTTAGAGCACTGGTCTCGTAAACCAGGGGTCGTGGGTTCGATCCTCACTGGGGCCTACAGGTGGTGTTTTTAAGGTAGGAAGCTGATCTTACAGTGTGACTCAGGTTCTTACCATAAATGTTAGGAACTGAGAATTGTGAACACTGCTGCAGTGCTCCTCATGAGTTTGATCATATGCTGGTGCTGAGAAGGCCACCTTATGGACAGGATTTGCCATAATTGGTTTGCCCTCTGGTAGAACTGTTACATGTCCTATTTAAAATCCTTCACTTGTAGTAACTATCAAATTAACTATTAAATAATATTTTTATGTTTCAACGAGTATAAGATATATAATATAACACTGGGAACATGTAGGAACTATTTGTCAAAGAGCCAAAAAAAAACCAGGAAGAAGAAAGCTTTAAAATGTGAACTGGAACAAATTATGAGAATTTTTTAAAGAGAGAGAGAAAGATACTGAAAGAGGTAGGGAAAAATCCTAGAAGACTAGGAACCAGAAAAGTTTAAGGTTAAGACCTGAAACAATAGAAACTAGTTTGAACAACAGAGTGGTTCCCTTTTTATGAAGCTGTGGCTTTAAAGAACCATTAAAGAACCATTTACTGTAAGATTAGAAATAGAGGACCTGGTAATGCTATTAGATCGTCTAAGGACGAGGTAAATGGAAGCTCTTGCGTGATGTGGAGATTCGGTATAGAATTACAGGAAGAACATGCATAGTGTCTGTAACACGCTCAGAAGCAAAGGCAGAAATGTTTATGAAAGCAGTCACACCCATAGTGTTTAAATATAACAAGGATGTGTGGAACGACATTGTTTACTTGCCTGGGTGTGAATCACCTTAACAAGTCATACAACCAGTATGCACCCATGTGGCTCCATAGCTCAGTGGTTAGAGCACTGGTCTTGTAAACCAGGGGTCGCGAGTTCAATTCTTGCTGGGGCCTATGAGCTTGTTTTTGAAGATGTAAGCAATGGGTTCCAACGTTTTAGAATAAAATGAATCTCACACTCCAGGCTCTTCATCAAGCAGATTGTTATACCTTAAAGCATTTCTCTCTTCTGATCTGGAAAAGGCTATTTTTTTGCCTTCTATATATGGAATCGATATGGGTTCTTCAAGGTTCTGTTAAAGTAACCCTCAACAACAAGGGTGAGAACTCCACACAGACAGTAACCTGAGCTCAGGATAGCAACACACACTTAGACCTGTGAGGTCTGGCGCTAGATTTCCAGAGGGGAAACAATGAAGCCATGAGGAAAGTAATAAACAGGCACCAAGTATTGCCATGAGTAAGTGACAATAACGGTAAAAGCACTGCGCTTTGGAGCCGTGCTCAATCATCACAGAGCTGAAGACCCTGAAGAACATGTTTATTATGTTCACCACATCAATTGCTTGTGTATGTACAGGAAGGGTGGAAAAAATAATTCATTAATTTATAACCAACATGAGCTCAAACTCCATAAACCGTGCCTACAGGCAGTGGTAGTGGTATTTTCTGTTTGAGCGCACACATTTAAGGAGGTATCCAGTAGTTGGAACAGCGCCCCTGGTGGTCAAGAAGAGCAAAACAGACCTGAGTTCTGAGGTTTGTGTTTAACAGGTTGCTTAGATCTTTGGGGTTTTATCTGCTATATTTTATTTATTTAATACATTTTTTTATTTAGTAGTTTAGAGTAATTTTGTTTACTCTAAAAGCCGAAGAACTAGTGCACAATTTCAGCATTAGAAAATTTTTACAGAGCATTGTGTATCATGACTTTACTTTATGGTTCACTCACTCGCTTATTGTCTATACCGCTTTGGCATGGAGTCTATATTGATGAGGCGAGGTACATGCTAGACGGGGTGCCAAACTATGGCAAGTCACACACACACACTACAGGCAATTTGGGAATGCCAGTTAGTCTAGTCTGCATGGGGGAAGAAACCGGAGAACCTGGAGGAAACCCACCAAGCACACAGACCTCGAGGCGGGAATCGAACCTGGACCCTGGAGGTGAGAAGCCACAGTGCCAACCACTAACACTACTCTATTCCTATTCCGCACTTATTCGGTACTATCGTACGATAGTATTAAAATACTGCGCATGTGGTTAAATTAACTTTTGTGCTGACTTTCTGTATTTTTCTTTTCGCATTCTTGCACTATTGGGGTGAGTTTATATAATATATTTATTTCTAAAGTGACTCCATCATTTCCTCAGTGAGGAGTGATCCTCAAAGTCTACTCGTCGTTGCTTTCAGCACTGGACAGCTCTCAGCGCTTCGACCCGCCTACTCGGTCTGACCCCGCCCCCAAAACGTATGATTGACAGACCTAGTGGCTATACGCTGCTCCTGAACGGTGTGATGATGGAAGTGGGGGAATGTTTGTGCTTTTCTCATGCAACCGAGCTCTCACTGTGTTTCTGCCCGAGGAGATGAGGAGAGGAGATGAGAAGCGTTCTGGACCGGACCGGACCGAACCCGCATCATGGAGCGCATCGTGAGAGCATCACCCAGGACTGACACGTGGATTTACGCGTCGTGCAAAAGGATGGCACTTTAATGCGTGTGCGTTAGAATTAGAGGTAATAATAATAATAATAATAATAACAGGATGCGGGATTTGGTGAGGAAACGCGTTTAGGAGCGCGCGCGCGCGTTTCTCCGCCATGCGTGTGCTGCTCTTCTGCCTCCTTGTGCACGCGGGACTGGCGCGCGCCACGCACGACGGCTACGTGGAGTGGTCGGACGGCGGTGACGACGACGACGACGACGACGCGGCGGCTGCCGAAGTCGGCGCGAAGCAGCAGCACCGCGTGCGTGGCGCGGAGGAGCGCGCGGCTCCGGCGGGCGTCGGGGCGGAGGATCTGCCGCGCGTGGTCTCCGCCTTCCTGCACACGGGCGACGCGTCGGCGCTCGCGCACGTCAACTGCTCGCGGCGCTACGAGCTCGGCAGCCTCGGTTCCGCTCCGCCCGCGCCTCCGGTCTCCTCCGTGCGCTCCGTCCGCGCCGCGCTGGACGCCGTGACGCGCGCCGCCGAGCTCCTGAACGCGCAGGCGCGAGAGGACAAGCAGGTCACGCAGGTGCAGCAGGCGCAAGAGCAGCCAGTGTGGTATCGCGCGCTGGTTCGGACCACGCTGGACCGCGAGCCCAGGATCCACCGCGCCACGATCCACACCGGGCAGGTCCACCTCCAGGCCACGAGGACGGACGGGCGCGTGGAGATGCGAGACCTTTCGGGCGAGGAGCCCGAGTGGAACCGCCAGGCCCGGAAACGAACCCGGACGATAACGCAGCCCCGAAGCTCCCGGAGCACGCAGGGTCACGTGCAGTGGTCAGCGCCTTATCTGGAGTGCGAGGGCGGCCGCTTCATCCCGCACTGGCTCCTCACGCTGTCGGTGAAGGTGCACGGTCCGAGCTCGGACACGGAGCCAGAGATAAGGTGAGTCCAGGTGAGTTTTAGGTTAATGTTCAGGTGAGTCCAGGTGAGTTCAGGTGAGTTTTAAATGAATTCGGGTTTACAGTGAGTTTACAGTGAGGTCAGGTGACTTTACAGTGAGAGATGGACTTTACAGTGAGAGATGGACTTTACAGGTGACTCTACAGTGAGTTTACAGTAAGCTTAGGTGAATCTAAAATGATGTCAGTTGACTTTATAGTGACTTCAGTTGACTTTCCATTGACCTCAGGTGGGTTTACAGTGACCTCAGGTGAATTCACCTGACCTTAGGTGACTTTATAATGAGCTCACGTGCTTTTACAGTGACCTTAGGCAAGTCTAAAATTATCTCAGTTGACTTTACAGTGACTTCAATTAAGTTTACAGTGAGCCCAGGTGAGTTTACAGTGATCGCAGGTAAGTTTAGAGTGAGCTCAGGTGACTTTGCAGTGAGTTCAGGTGTCTTTACAGAGACCTTCGGTGAGTTTACAGTGATCTCATGTGTCTTTACATATATATTTATATTTCCACCAACCTGGCAACACATTTTTAGCACGCTGTCACAACCTTAATGCATTATGTACAGTGTTGCTGTAGACTGGGATTAAAATGCAATTGCTAACATGTAACCATGGCAACAAAATACAGTTGCAGTCAGAAGTTTAGATAGACTCATCATGAACATGATCGTCATGTTGACATTTGGGCTTTTAATGGTTTATTTAAACTGGTCTTAATCTGGGGCAAAATGATTCTACGACATACATCTTTTGAACGTCTTTTCAACGCTTGAAGCACAACCTTTTATTATTATTATTTTCAGTTTCCTTATATCAACAAATGGTCAAAACTATACAAACCCCTTTAGATTATTCATGAAAGTCCTGGAACGTCTTTTAATCTCCTGAGCCAAGAGTGTCTCAGCGTCCTGTCAGTGATGATGGACTCCAGCTGGTAGCTTCTCTGTGCGAAATAAAAAGAGTGTGTGAGAGCACTCACTGGATTAACTACCATACAGTGCAGCGGGAAAAGTCCAAGGAGCTCAGTTCAGATCTGAGAAAGAGGATGGGAGATGTACACGAGTTTACTGCAGACTCCAAAATGAGTTTAAATTACTGGACAAGTTGGACGTACAAGTTATTGGGAGGTGAAGCCACTTAGCCAAGGACTGTAAGAGGACCCAAGCCATCCACTTCAGCTGAGGGGGAACTGGTTCTGATGGAACCCAGGATCCAATTTTATATCACAATGGACTGAAATAAGAACTCCAAAATCCACACCTTTAAGTTCCATTAAAGTTTACAGCTGACCAGATGGACAATGACAAAGCCTTCTGGAGGAAAGTTTGGACAAGAGGAGTGTTTGGAGGACTTGAACCCCAAGAAACCTGTAGCAGCTGTGAAGCATGGTGGTGGTAGCATCACACTCCAGATCTGTTCTTCTGCTAGTAGAAATGGTGCACTGCATAATGAAGATCCGTGAAGAGCTCAGAGCGTTTCAGCAGACCCTCAAATCATCAGGTAGACATCTGAAACATGGACAACAAGGACAATGACTCCAGATAAAGCAGGTTTAAGACTTTTGGATCCTCAACCTGGTTTGTGCTTAGAAATCGAGTCATTTGTAGGGAGCCAGTAAACTTGATTGATCATCGAGAAGAGTGGTCAGATATCCAAGCAGATTTCTGCCAGAAGCTTTTTAAATGACCACCTTAGGAGGGGAAACTTGCTAATGGATATTCAAGAAAATATTAGGTGTGCTTGTGTTTAATCCTGACTATTCAGAAGACTTGTGCTATAAACCTTTGGGGATTTTCCTCTATTTAATACGTGTGTTGTAGAATCACCTTGCTCCAGAAAAAGACAGCTTCCAAGACTATAATCCATCCTACTTTAAAAATCCAGCTCTGATATTTGAACTGGATCTACTGAGCAGATTTTGTTTGGTTTCTGTGGTCTTTAGTTTTAATTACATTTTACTGTGCGTCATAATACCGCTGCTAAAGCCTGCTGGTTAGATTTCCTCCAGCGATTCCATCTCTCTCTATCTCTTCTCTATCTCTCATTGCTGTGCGCGCTGACAGAAATGACGCCTGACAGCTTCAGGTGTTTGTTTCTGTTCCCAGTTGACAGATGGACCAACGCTGCCTCCAAAGAAACAGAACGATAGAGTGAGAGAGAGAGGGAGGGGGGGGGGGTGGACGAGAAGCAGACAAGAAGAAAATGCATTCAGTCAAATCTAATATTCTTCAGTTGGAAATGGCAAATCCTGCTAGAGGTCATGCTTTATCTCTCTGAGACTCTCAGGAGGTCGTGTTGTCGCCTCACAGCTCTGAGGATTCAGGTCAACACTTCTCAAACACGGCACGCCCGAGGTTTATTTATCTCGTTCGTCCAACGTCGACTGATCTAAAAATATCAAGAAAGGCCGCGGACACAACGGCGACTCACATTAGTGCCGTTCAAATGGACTTCCTGTATGTCATCACCTCGACAGATTTATGAAGTTAGAATCTTCCAGATTTATTTACAGCAGTGCCTGATGATGCATTCCGTCTAAAAAACCCCAAAAAATAACCAAAACCAACAACTCAAATAAAATCCTCGTCTACTGTATAAGATGTAACACTCAAAATTATCAGCAAAAAGCATCAATGGAAGAAGAAGAAGGTTGTCAAACAGTTTTATATATGAGCACATCTGAGCAGGAAAGCGTGTGATGTGCGACTGAGATGCTGCACAAAGTAAGAGAGTGAATGAAGGAGGTTTTGCTTTGAAATATAGCAACATGAAAGGATTAATATTTGAAACAATGTAAACTAAAGTACTGCACATATAAACAAATTACTATTAGAATCCACCAGGGAATATACTTCAGGTCAAATTTTTCAGTCGTGATTTAATGTTTACGCTATTAGGACATAACTGAGCTCTATGTTGCCCCCTAGTGGAACAGTGCTTTTTTTTCTAATCTATTTAATTACCATGTTGCTCGCGGAACAGATTAAAGGTTCTCTTTCTGGATCATAAAATACAAGCGTCGAAGTGTTCAGGGTTCATTTGGATAAAGACTGAGACGTCGCCGGAACAGTAGGCTGGGTAGAACGGCAAAACACGTTTGGACGAAGACGTTAACTTGATTGACACCAGACGCAATCTGTCGACTCAAGACGTCGTTCCTTTTGAATCCTGAGATTGAATTGGTGTGAAAAAGCAAAGAGTTTAAATTCCTCTGAAAGTTTCTCTGTAATCTCCAGATGACGATGTAACCCTAAGGAACCCACGTCTGCTTTCTGAAGCCCAGCAGTGAGAATACAATGTAATGTGTCTGTTCGTCCCCTCGGGCGCTCGAGAACTTCCTCGTTAGAGATAAGATGGAAAATCCAGCACCTCGGCCAACACGCTGGATAATTCAGGTCCAGTCTTCATCCCTGAGCGACGTTAACTAGTGCAGGAGGAGGAGGATGAGGAGGAGGACGAGGGACACGCTAACTCTCTTATGCTGCGGGTTATTAGGTTCTCCATGTTCTCCGCTCGTTCTCCACACCTCCTACACGCCTCAGCCCTGAGGCAGTGTTCCGGTTTAAAATAAAGCTGCTTCAGGGGAGAAGGGAAGGAATGAGAAAAGATTAATTTTTTTTGAGATGAGAAGAAGATCTGTAAAGACATCACATCATGACTTTTCTCTGTACGCTTCGTCTTTACAGGTAACGTAGGATGTTTTTTTTAGGATGACACCTGATAACACACTTCGTATCTGTGTGTGTGTGTGTGTTTGTGTTTGTGTGTGTGTAGAGGCGTGGTACGGGTTGATGTCAGTCTTCAGGATGTGGACATTGATCAATGCTCCAGCACCGGCTGGTTCTCCGGCACGCACCGCTGCAACCTGACCACCATGGAGGTGAGACGACCTTCAAACTCTTCTCATTTCACCGACCACCAGAGCTGAACACGCCGCGCATCACGCTTACACGCTTACACGCGAACTGCTGCCTCCTTAAAGGTCAAACATGAACAAGGCGAACACGTCGTCCACGCTAGTCAGCTAGCTCGCGTTCCATCTCCTCAGCTAGCAAACAACAAACCACACGCGGCGAACTCTGGCACGCCTGGTGGTTGTTCGCTGTCAGATAGCGCTGCGTGACATTAAAGCCTTCGTTATGTATTAACATCAGTTAATCAGTATGCAAATATGCAAATGATCATCCTAACCACTCTCACTCAGTGTGTGTGTGTGTGTGTATGAAGATGAATCACATCACACACAGCTCAAACAGCAGCAGATCTTCCTCCAGGCTGTTCTGGAGCTCATTAGGTTTATTTGGGTTTCAGATGAGAGGAAATTTGCTCTTTTCCGTGTGACCGCGGGTCTGACGGTGCTAATTAGCCGCCGCGCCACGCCACGCTCGTGCCGCCGAGGGTTACGATCATTTCTGCGTCTCTCATTTAAGTTCTCAGTCAGTAGGAGGTTGGCGTGAGGGAACACACATCTGCTGTGGATCATGAAACGTGGAGGAGGAGCAGCAGGAGCGAGAAGATGCGCAGATATTAGCGCCTCCTACTGGAGAGACGACAAACACGTCAACAAACACGTCGGAGGAACTGAGTTGGAGATTAGAATTAGAGATGACTCAGTGTGTGTGTGTGAGTTTGTTAGTCCTGGCTCCGCCCACTCTTTAGCACTGATTAGTTTCCTTAATGTGTGTACCTGTACTGTGTTCATCTCTGCGTGTGTCCTCAGTCTCCTGCACTTGACTGGAAGTCTGCATGTCTCTGACGTTACTGGTTTGGGTTGTGGATTGTACTCCAGTTCTGATGTCATCATGCTCTTCATTAACACCACCGGCCCTGCATTAACCCCTGCTGGTTTATTAACTTATCCCATGTTGGTGCATTAACCCCATCAACCTCAGCACCGGAGCCCCACTGAGGTGGACACTGGTATTCAGACGCCTCTTAATAAACCGCACCATGAGGTCCTCCTCGAGCCGCTCAGTCCAGTTTGGTTTCATCACGTTTCACTTTTCTGCTTCTTTCTAAATTTCTAAAACTCAAGGCTGATAATTTCGCTTTTAGAGCAACAGATCACTTTTCTATCTGTCTCTCTGTCAGTCTGATTATCGGTCCCGTCTGTCTGTCCCTCTGTCCTGTCTTTCCAGTGATCTGTCTGTTTGTTCACCTGTCTGTCCTACCAGTCTGTCTGTCTCACCAGCATTCATCTGTCCTGTCCATCTGTCATTTCCGTCCTACTCATCTATGCTGGCTGTCTTTCTGCCCATCACTCCTGTCCTGTCCCATCTGTCCAAATGTCAGAGTTTTTATGTTTCCAGTTCAGTTTGCATTAACTACCTTAATATTAGGTCCTTTTTTTAAATAAAAATTCCGTTTGCTTTTCTGTCTTTATGCCTGTCTGTCTGTCTGTCCTACCTGTCCATCTGTCCCATCAGTTTCACCTGTTCCATCTGTCTGTCTGTCCTGTCTATCGCACCTGTCTGTTCCATATAGTCATCTGTCTGTCTGTTCATGTATCCTGTCCAGCTGTCTGTCTTTCTGCCTAGTCTGTTTATCCTGTCTGTCTTTCCCGTCTGTCTGTCTTACTGCCCAGCTACCCTGTCCCGTCTGTCTCTCCCACCTGTCTGTCTTTGTATGCTGTGTCCCTTCCCTCTGTCCTATCTGTCTGTCCTCTCTGTGTCCCATCTGCCTGTCTTTTCTGTATGTATGTCTGTCTGTTTTGACTATCCCATTTGTCCCTCTGTCCCTCTGTCCTTCTGTCTGTCTCTATAATCCTTCCACGTTGTTGCTGTATCACGGGAGCGACTTTGGGTTTAATCTCTTTGCTGCAGTTCAGTCTCTCTCTCGCGCGCGTTACGTGGACGGGAATCATTAACCGCTCCGCCTTTACAGAGGACACCGATTCATATTCATGGGTGCTTGAAATTATTGGCGCCCTCTGCGTGCAGTCGTTACAGTGGAGCCAGCGATTATCGCATGGATAACGAAGTGCCTGGCTAATGTGATCCCTCACCGCGCTGCGCTAATCATATTTAATAAGGACGTGTGCGCTGATGGTAAACGGGGGCTAATAAAAGCAGGTTTGGAGGTGGAGATAAAGCATTCTGCATCGCCGCAGGGAGGAGTGTCAGCGTGCAAATTATCATCCAGCCCTAATCAGAGGCCTGGCCCTGTGTTAATTAAAATCCGCTCGAGTGGGCTTGGTGCGCTGAGGGCTCTCGCTGGGTGGCAAGACAGCCGTGTGTGTGTGTGTGTGTGTGTGATGAAGAGCTGGTATTTAAAGCTGGTATTTATTCACAATCCCTCCAGCCTGGACACTTTTAGCGAGAGCTGCTAGTTGTTATTTCCTCATCCTTGAATTAAACAATCACTTTTTCTTGCAGATAATTAGAGTTTTGAACTTCACCGAAATCCTCAAGCTGCTCATAACTTCAGTAGACTGATGCAGCTACATTGTGGTCATGTGAAACACATAATCCTCTGCTTAAGTGTGGTTATTCTGAACAAAAACTGTAATACTGTAATAAACACACACACCAAAAAAAATATGAATATCTGAATAATTAAAAAAAACTTCCATCCCGTCACATGATTGGTTGTCGATTGTTTGAATTTTGGTCCCTCTTAAGGTCTGGATTTATGTTTAATCTAATTTCAGGTTTACGTTGACGAGCTAGCGTTTCTATAGTAACCGCTACAGAGGACGCTCCGCATAAACAAACTAACAACGATAGTGTGATTTGCAAATAAAAATCTGTATAAATCTGATTAAGATGACTGTCCTGATGAATCATTCTACGCTTTTATCATTTCCACACATTCATTACCCAATCATGCTTTGACAGAATAGACAGGGTGAGATTCAGTTCCCACGGGGTTACGAGCCGGTCAGGATTCGACAGACAGCTCCGCCGTCTCCTGAATGTGAGGGCGGCCTGGCGCTCCATGGCTGTAGGCGATGCCGCTGGGCAGCCAGTGCACAAACACTCCTATGATGACTCTCTCAGTGCTCGGGGTTTCCTGGAGGATGCAGCCTCACACCTTCCTTAGCGCTCCGCCGTACGTCCCCGTCCCATATTGTCCAATGGCACGCACCCAATCGTGTCTTGAAAATACACTTGGAAATTTAGAAAAAATTATGATTTCCAGTGGGTCGTTCCCCACTGCTTAATAATCACACCTTCAACTCCTTATAAATATATATATACAGACCCAGTACTTACAGTTTGGCAGAACAAGGATATCTCGAGTGTCAGAGAACTATATAAAGACGTCTTTTCATCTTCTGCAGCGCTCTCATCCAAATCTCACTTACCAAACTCCCACCTCTTCTGCTTTTCTCAGATTCAATACTGCAAATAAACAATTCCCTCACTTTCCCAATCCCCCAGAAACCTTTATTGATATCCTCCTAGCTGTAGAGGCCAACCAACAGTAATGTACAATATCTCCACACTATATAACTCCTTATAGATATAAACCGCTCTCTCTACACTAAACGCTACATGGATTCTTGGTCTGTTTCTCCTGACATAGCCCAATCTAATGCAAAGTCCTTCATAAAGTTCGTTACACAAAGTATTTTTGACACAATGAGTAGAGCCGATGCTCAATCCACCCTCAGTCATCTCTGGTGTCTCCTCAAACTCAGAGTCTTTCTGTGATCACGAAGCAGACGCTGGTTTTTATGACTTGCAGGGTTAGCTCAGGTGTTCCAGGTTCAGACCCCTGCACTGCCAAGTCGCCCCTGTTGTTGGCCCTCAACCCTCAACTGCTCAAATGTATGATGAGATGAACAGGTTAGTCGCTCTGGATGAGGCCGTCTGCCGAATGCTGTTAACGTGGATGACTTCGTTGCTCCGGAGACTGATCTTGCTCAAACTGGAGACTCGCCCGTCCTCCTACGCATGAACTCTGGATCAAAGAAACTCTTAAGCTTAAAAAAAAATTCTTTAGATTTAGGCTCTAATAAGACAATTCATAACACATTGAAACCTTTCTTGACAATTTGCTAACTCTTTCAATCTATGCTCAGACTTGAAAGTTTCCATTCTGCACCCCCCCCCCCCTCATTGGGACTCATGGTGCTTTGTCTACACTAAGTCTTACACAAAATACAAAAAACACACAAAAAACCGTTAAACTTGGCACTCCACTGACGCAAACAAGTTTTGAACGGCTCCTGGACGTTCGCGCGACTTAGCTCTGTATGTCGAAAATGCTTTGTATGCCAAGACAAATTTCTTAAGATGAAAATTCGAGAGGTACAAAAAAAGAGGCGCCACTGAACAAGGAATTAACATTTATTTGAAACACATGTAATGTTTTGTTCTTTTATCAGCAATTTCCAGAAAATGATGATTATTTTTTTTTACTGAGTCTTATTCGAGCCCACATGTCTCCTCACAGTGTCTCCTCTGCTGTCTCTGTCCGCAGTGTAAACACATCCCCGGCCACGGCTTCGTGTTGGACAAGTACAAGTGCCAGTGCAGGAGGGGGTTTTACCAGCACAGCCGCGTGGCACTCAACGGCGTCTCCAGTGAGTCTCACGTCCTCGTCCGCATTGTAATAGTCCAGGACAACACCTCCTGCTGTGTGTAAAACATAAAACAAGTGTTTATCTCCATCCACTGATGTCTATATCTAGCGTTTGGTTTGGGAGTTTTCATTTTACTTTTATTTCTGAATGATGATATGTTCATGATTATCTGGAGCCAGGTCTAACCACTGCTTTAACTCAATAAAAAAGGCTTCCGTAGACATGGAACAGAACAGCACCTGATCCAGCACCGAGCTCTGACAGGTAAAAGCCTCGAGCTAAGCGACGCTAAGGCTACGCTCAGATTCCAAGCTACATTATTCAGTTCTGATATTCTGATCGGATTAGATGGTTCACATTAATAATCAAGAGTAACTCTTTTCTGACCCCAGCGTGGACGCGTCTGTCCTCTGAAACGCCATGCGTGCGCACATCGATACGTGTTTGTTCACGGCATTTGGGTTAAAACACGTCATATTCATGTGAGCGAATATTCGTTACCAAAGCGGAATTTCTCAGCCCAAAACAGTCATGTGACCGGCTAAGTCGCGCGTACGTCCAGGAGCCGTTCAAAACTTGTTTGCGTCAGTGGAGTGCCAAGTTTAACCATTTTTTGTGGGTTTTTTGTATTTTGTGTAAGACTTAGTGTAGACAAAGCACCATGAGTCCCAAGAATGTTAACAAGAAGAAAAGGGAGCCGTCTTTTCTAAATGTTTTAAAATATGATTATAGTGTTGGAAATTAGTAACATTGGTAATATTTTTGGGTGTCTGGAACGGATTATCTGCATTTACATTATTACCGATGGGACAATGCGCTTCACAATACGAATACGAAATTTCACCTTAAGAACTCGCCCCCGGGACGGAATAAACTCGTATGCTGCGGTACGGCTGTGCAATAGCGCGGGACACCTGTGACTTGAGTTCTCCTATAGCTTAGGTTATAGCAGCTGTAAACCGTGGTCCCCTCACCGAAGAAAGCCAGGCGCCTCACTTTAGCTGTTTTAGCCGCTGTCGCTAGCACTGCTATGAAATTCCTATGCGCTGACTGATGGCGTCGTGCTTTACATATTGTCCAAACCGCATGAAATCCGATCTGTCCGTTCTCATTCACATGACCACATATCGGATATGTGTCTGATCCAGGACCAGATACTGAATTCAAATCAAATGGAAGCATGTATGAAATGTACGAAATTATGAGCATAAATCGAAATTATGAAAAAATAAAAAAAAAATGAAAGTGACTCAGATCTGATACATTTAAAAAAAAACATCAGATTTAGACACATGAAGTGAAAAAAAAAAAATCAGAATTGAGTCTGGTAATGTGAACGTCGCGTAAAAAATCTGCGCTAGCTGACTGAAATGAATATGAAAGATCATGGAGGACGAACGCTCCGTCGTGGCTGGTTGGCTGGAAAGGTGTCGGAATAGTGTCGCTGCTCGTGATCAAGTTGCCGTGAACAAACGCTGGATTGTTTTTCTCTCTCTTTCACTCTCTCTCTCTCTCTCTCTCTCTCTCTCTCAGCCCACACAGCCAGCGGACCGTCAGCAGGTACACGCCGAGTTTAACAAAAGTGTATCGGGTTAGCGGCGTAGTTACTGTACGTCTGAGAGTGTGTGACAGTGTGTATACTCAGGCGGATCGAACACACACCTTTATTCACAGGAGCGTGCAGTTACGTCATACGTCATCGTCTCAGAGAGCGCTCGCTGAGATTTGCTCCACTTTCCATAAAGTAAGACGAGCGTGTAGTGATCAGGGTAACGTACGCGTGCAGCGTGAATATCGCAGTGTAATAATTATTAACACACAAACTCATAACACAAAGATCTCAGTAATGTGGCGCTAATTAACAGGAGTATGTGTGTATGCATGTGTGTGTGTGTGTGTTGACAAATTTAGCCAGTTCTGTCTTCTCCTTCTTCTGAAGACATTTTATTTATCTCGTTCTTGCACAAAGTAAAAAAATAACACACACCAATCCTGCCACACGGTAGATCCTAGTTGCTATGGGCAACATCCTGCTCACTTTCCTCATCCTCTCGCTATCTCTCTCTCTCTCTCTCTCTCTCTCTCTCTCAAAACACACACAAGCGCACACATACACACCTAAAAATAGGTGATGAGTCACTAATGACACGAGTCTGCGCTGTTTATTAATGAAGTGATAACAGCACGGTTAGAAGCGCAGAGGGATGAACGTTAAAGCTGATCTACAGCTTCATCAGGCTGTCGCTCGAACCCCGGGTGGAAACCCACTGACTGGGGAACGCAGGGTGCGATGTGGGCCACGTCCGCGCTGCCCTGGTGTTGGTGTTGGTGTTTGCGCGGCCTGTGGTGATTATGTAACCATACTTTCGCACTCGCGAGCGACATTCTTTGCGGTTGTCGTGTACGTGCGAGACCCTGAGCCTCGATTTATATGCAAATTAGGTTTAGAACGTGACGAATCCGAACCATTAAACAGCTCAGATGATTCATAGGACCAATTACACGACTGTTCTTCCTGCCCACAATTAGTTTAGAAATCCATATAACCGTTAATTCCTTTGTATTCCATCATAAAAAAAAAAAAAGTGAGTCAAAAATTATCCGCACTCCGGGTACTTTCGAGGCTCCTGTCTCCCCAGTCGCTGCAGTGCAGGTGTGAACGTGCTACATCAGTTCCTTAGTAACTGTAATTCGAGCAGAAATGGACGCCCCACATGTGATTTGCATGAAAGAATGAAGAGCAGCATGAGGTTTTTCATGGTCTGAGGGCGTACCTGGTGCCGAAACAACCCACGAAGGAGCATAAACACAAGTGTTTGGATATCTGTAAATAAAATTCAAAGCAATACTCTAAGGAAGGTGAAAGTGTCTTAAAGAGAATCGTTACCGGTGACGAGACACGGATTCATCACTACGAGTCTGAGAGTAAACGGCAGAGTGTGGAACGGAAACGTCCTCAATCACAGGCCAAGAAAAAGTTAAAAACTCGACCATCAGCTGGAAAATTCATCAACACTTACAGTTTTCTGGGATTCTCAAGGGCCAGAAGTATTGGAACATCATCAGGAAAAGAAGTCCAACAATCGACAGCACTCGTTACAGTGAGACGCTTATTGAAGAGCTGAAGACTAAACCTCAGCTTAAACTCAGAGGACTGGTACACGAGGACATCGTGATCTCGCGTGACGATGCGCGTCCACACACTCCTACACACACTGGACACGCTGAGGTGTTAAAGCGTCCTCACTATAGTCCTGATTTCACTCCATGGGACTTTCACCTGTTCGGTCCCCTGAAGGCAGAACTACGAGGACGAAGATTCACTCCTGATGAAGAACTGAAGACAGCGGTGCATTCGTGGCTCGCAGCTCAGAATAAAACATTTTAATGAGGGAATACGAGAGCTTGTTGAAAGACAGACAAAGTGTATTAAAAAGCAAAAGAGATTATTAAATCAAGAAATAATGTATTTTTAAATAAATTCTACCGATCCTTTTTGACTTACCCTTGTACATTGTGTTGTTAAATGTCTAAAGACGCAGAAGGAAGCGGTGGCGCGTGTCCGTAGCTACAGCAGCTAGCTTACTTTGCTAATCTAATATGATGATGATGCTTTATGACATCTAACATGTGAATAAAAACAATTTACCATGATTCCAGTCGTGTTTAACTAGCTAGAGATTAAGAAGTTTTACATGCAGTAGCTACCAGACTATTTCACTGGATAACACTAAATAGGCCACGCCCACGAGCAAGTAAACTCCAAGGAGTGATTGGTACAAAACTAAGGCTTATAAAAGACCATCGCTGGATCATAACCAGGTTATAAACCCTTTATAAAGTGGCCCTTTATGAAGGTTTCAAGAAACTAGAATGCAGGTTTTTATTAATCTACTTAAGTGATCAGTACATGTCATTTGTCTACGTAAGCATTCATAAACGTGTTATACGAGTTAACTCTAACTCAGAGTGCCTGTGGTGTGTCAGAACCAGAGCGGGATCGTTACGTCGGAGCCGAACCGCCGGACGCCCCGGCTCGCTGTCTGCCGTGTCAGGACGGCTGCGTGTTCTGTCGGGACGACACGCCGTGTCTGGTGCAGGAGGACAGCGTCCTCCGTCTCGCCGTCGTCTCATTCCAGGGCCTGTGTGTGCTGCTCGACTTCGTCTGCATGACCGTGGTGTACCGCTTCCGCCGCAACAAGGTACAGGGTCGTCATGCTGCATAAAGGCTACGTAACCTGTACGCACTGCGCAATTAGTTGCTGATCAGTTGACTTTTTGAACGTCTCTCTCTCTGTTTCAGAGAATCAAAGCGTCTGGGTTTATCCTCCTCGAGGCCATCCTGTCGGGTGCCACCCTCCTCTACCTTCCTGTGAGTCCACACTTTTACTCAGTATCTCAGATATCTCCATGATGGTTTCAGGTGGAAGGAGGAGATTTAAGGTGAAAGATCTGAAAGTTGTCTTTGGAAATCGTTTATGCTTACGGGATGAACGTTTGCGACAGTTTATTGTTTATACTGATAGATTGTGTTACGTCTTGTGAATTATCAAAGTAAAAAACGTTTCCGGTGATTTCATGCTCAATAATTAGCTGGAGTTTGTTGTTCCATAACATTTTAAATGTAAAAATATTCATGGCTGTAATATTGGTAATGTAATAAAAATGTGTAGTCATTTTTTTTGGCAGTGTAACCTTTAGTAGCCAGGTTTTTCAATATATATTAAACTTTATTACATTTATTTAATTATTGTTTATTTTTATTATTTATTAAATTATTGTTTTAATTCATTTATTTCCCTGATGTCCAATTCCCACCTGCCTTATCAGGCACTCCTCTATATGAGCTACTAACCAGGCTGACTGACTGACTTTAGCATCACCCAGGAATCAAACTGAATGTGTTCCTGTTGTTCCACCCCGGAGCCCCACGATAGAGTCATTTCATTTTTTAATTAAATGTATTTGTTACCGGCGTCAAACCTAGGGGAATCTGGGCCGGCGCAAACCAAATCACGCACAGAACTCTGTGTATGATAAGGAGACAGACACGTTATTGCGTTGCTCGACTGCAGTTTAATATGACTAAGATAATCACTGTTTCAATGAGAACACATCATACGTGGTGGTCTAGAATGAAACCTAAATGATCTCAATAACACTGTGTCACTTCAAACAATACTCATATTACTACATTCAATACAATTTAACTAGATTTTCCATATGAACAAACATACATGAATCAAAAGAAGCGGTACAATTGAATACCTTTCAGTATTATGCAGTACTGGTGATACTGAGGTATTACAGTAATATTGTAAATATTAAAAGAATACATTTCTTAACTATATGTATAACAACTTGAATAAATGCAAGAAAGATGCCAATCACTAAATCAATCAATGTTAAATCAATGTAACAGTCCCTTTCACCCTATTCCCATATTACACAACAACTACCTTTATATTAACATAACAATATACTTGTTAATAGATATTTGAGAAATACAGTACATACAATGTACAATCAAGTGGATTTCCTTTGAACTCAATAATCTAAAGCTTATTGCCATGTAAATAATTACTGTTTGGAATAATCACCCTAGCATTGATACAGTAAACATTAAATGTTTACACAAGCATTTCGGAATAGTATCACTGCCAAAAATACACCATATTAAACTTTTATAACACACATAAAACCATGCAACTAAAACTATTAATAAACATGAATATCTTTACAATACAGTTTTAATACAGATTTCTAAATGCATCCATCAATACATGCTTCTTTCACACAACTTCAGTTGGTTATTAGCTATCATAATAAGATTTGATAAATCACCCTACGATTATTTTGTATTGTAATTCCGATTTAAATTGCAACATTTAACTATTAAACGTAACGTTTTGCATTCGACCGTATCTATCCATGAGCGCAAGCATTAAGACTTTATGAAAGAATAGGAAAAAAAACAAAGCAATAACTCGAGCAGACCGAGAGACAGGCAGTAAAGTAAAGAGAACAGAACAGACGTGAGACCCTGAAGTAAGAGCGGCTATTTATAGACGAGCTGATGAAACCCAACCAGGTTCAGGTGAACGTACTGAGACACCGCCAGTCTGGTGTATTCTGGTAGATGAAGTCTAGAAGTAACATCAACATAAATGTCCAAAGCAAAGAGAGTTTACGGGCGCAGGAGCGCCCTCCAGTGGTTATCTCTGACGGTGTTTATCGAGGTTAACGGCAAATAACGGGACAAGCGATCTCATGAAGGACATGTTTGCCAATATTTATATGTGTCACCTTAAAAGTAGTAAAAAAACAAAACAAATCCTGGGCTCAGAATTAATCTCCGCCTTCCGAGAGCTTGTAATTGCACAGGTACATAATGCGATATAGATTTTTATGCATACTGTGGTTTACGGCTTCAGAAAATGGCCTTAAATATATGAATTCTGCATTAGTAGTAACTAGTGTTAAAAAAAAATAACCACCACATGCCCTCAGCAGCTTTGTTTAGTAACGTCAGCTACCTGTATCTGATTCCAAATACAAACTGTATCCACAGCCTTTGTGTTTCTGTGCCTTTAGTCTGGAGCTGTAGACTTTGAGATTTTTCAGAAGCCTCGTCTCACTCGCGCGTTATGTAACGCCGTCTTTTTTTCTCTCTCCTCGGTTGTTAAAATGCACCACAGCTTTCTGCTCCTCTTCTCTCTCGGAGGAGAAGTTTTAACCCTCTCTATCCGCCGCTTTCGAGCACTGAGCCAGAGAGAAACAGAACAGACCCGCATTAGACATTCACATGTCCTGATTTTTCGGGGACGCAGATGTCTCTGGGCTAAAAACAATCAGGATCTCTTTTCAATTTTCACAAATGAGCACGAACATCACCGCTCGTGTTCCCTTAGTCGGTGTAGCTGTTAGCATTAAATTCTAACATTAATTAAATATTATAAAAAGGTGACTTTGACCAGTGAAGTATCTGCGAGATTACTAGCGATATACTCGGAAACAAGCAGCCAGGCTACAACCAAGCTAGCTAACATTTAGTAAACCTTGATATTATATTTACTAGCTAAAGGTAGAAATACTGTTGTGTTAAGTTATTACACCAGGTTTAAAGGTTGCTAGCACGATTTCAGACTTACGATTCGCTATAACAGTGATGTGATATCAGAACTAGTTTGCGATTGGCCGACTTGTTTTTTTTTTTTATGTTTGAATAAATAAACTGATATTACATTTAGAAGTAAAACATTAGTAATGTCTCACCAGCATGTAAACATGACAGAATGACTCGCATATCAATGGTATCAAACTCTCGCTGGCCACATTAATAGGAACACACAACACAACATGGAGGCACAACATTTACTGTGAACCTCCTGACCAGGTGTACAGGTGTTCCTAATAAAGTGACAAGTCCGTGTAATGTCGTGCAGCTTTTGGGCCGGGACCGCGAGACACTCAGGATTCGCACATAATCTTAAAAAGGAAGTTACCGTTCTCCTCTACTCGGGATTTTTCCGCATGCATTTTTTACCCGTCCATCAGGCTCTGAGGCGGCTTTTAAAAATAAATCCTCTGAATAATTCACCTGCTGAGGGAGAAAGACCACGTCCTGTCCTCTGATCTGACATAAAAACATTTTTAAAAAGTTTTCAGGAGGTTCTCAGGAACATCAACCTCTATTAAACTTAAAGCGAGAGCTGAGCGGTTAAAGCAAGCGCGAACGCTAATTACCGCTAAACCTACAGAAACACACACCAGTCACTCGCTTTAATAGCAAACAATCTTTTAGTTAAACTAGCATTAACCTTTTGTTGTTGTTTTTTTTGTTTGTTTGACTATTTTGTGCAACTCGCTCATGTTCATTGTTTAAATAGCATTTATGTAACTAGCACATACGCTTGTTTACATCTTTTTTAACTAGCATGTTCTTCATATTAAATAAGGAACATTTTTGTACAACTAGCTTTAATTCTTTTGTTTAAGTAGTACTTTTTTGTTTCACTAGTTTTTTAGTTAGTTTAACCAGTACATGTTCTTTTTGTTAACGAGAACATGCTATTTCATTTAACTAGCAATTATCCTACTGTTAACTAGCAACTATTATTTTGGTTAACTAGAACTTTTTTCTTTAACTAGTACATTTAACAAGAATGTTGCTTTGTTTAATGAAAAACATTTATTTTGTTAAATAGCAAAGACCTTTTTAAACCAGAATTTATTTCGTTGTTTAGCTAGCACACATTCGTATTACTTCATACATCCTTTTTAACTAGCAAACTGTTTATTTAAATTGTTAACATTTTTGTATAGCTTATATAGTCTTGTTTAACTAGCATATATTTTATTTAAATGTTTATATTTATATGTGTTTGTAGTTAGTACATATCCTTTTGTATAACAAACATATAGTTGTATGTTTAATTGTTATATTTTTGTGTCTAATGGATATATACTGTATATAGGGTACACAGGGTCGCGGGGGCCTGGAGTCTATCCCAGGAGACTTAGGGCACACCATAGACAGTGTGCCAATCCATCTCAGGGCACACACACCTGTATACACACTTACACACTATGGGACAATTTGGGAACGCCAGTTAGCCAAAGCTGCATGTCTTTGGACTGTGTGAGGAAGATGTACCCAGAAAATACACACCGAGCACAGAGAGAACATGGATTTCCCCGAAGGTGGGAATAAAACCCGGAACCTGGGGGTGCAAGACAACAGTCCTAACCACTACGCCAATGTGCCACCTTCACACTGTTTATTTGGGATATTATTGTTTGAAATCAGCCGTTCAATAAAAAAAAAAAAAATAGACACAGTATAAAAAGGAAGGTTTCCTGTAACCCTGAGAATTTACGATCAAGACGGAATGAGTTTCATTATCATTCGTGTCTCCGAGTTTAATGAGACCGGAAAAGCCACAGCGTTTTCTCCGATAATTGCTTTTGTGTTTTTGTAGACGTCGCAGTTTGATTAGTCTGAACGCGGCGTCCTGCAGGGCACACAGTCAGTCAGACGACGGGATACGGATTAGACAGATGTTTCTGCAACACAGAACAGATGTGTCTGTAATGTGACATGTCCAGATGAGTCCAGTGTCCATTATGTTATAGAAGGGTTTTTCTTAAATTTAAAGGAGAATAAAAAAAAGAAATACTGGATGCAAAACATGAAATGTTATTTTATCTCAATCCGCCATGTTGGGCTTTTTTGGACAATTTTTTTTATACCTTCTACAAAATGACGGGAGGAAATTACTAGCGCATCGTTATTCTGTTTCAAAATACTAAATGCTAATTGTACTTTCACACAGTGTTTTATGTTAGTTTTATTAACATTCAATCTTTTGCCTTTATTACCACGTGATGTTTTGTTTTACTAGTGATGTAACCTTCTTCAGCGGTTCTTCAGTAAATTAGCATAAGGATTACAGTCTTTGCATTTAGCTGCCACTCATTAGCTTTGCTACCGTGTGGTGTTTTGTCTGACTAGCACACACTTACTCGGCTTTATTAGCACATCAGCATAAGCATAGCTAGTACTGCTAGTTTTAGCCGCTCTTCTTTATTCATTCGAATACAAAAAACACACTTTAAATGCAGCATCTAGAATACGGTCATTTTTCCTCTACCTGAACACAATGCATTTATTGTTGTTGTTGTGCATTTTTTGTTGCTCTTTATTAGCATACAGACTTAAGCTTTGCTAGTATGTTTTTGCACTAATAGCTCATAATGTTACATTAGCTCACTTAGCAGACGATCCCCCTCTTCATTATGATATGATTTCGTTTGCTAGCACCTTCTGCTGTATTAGCATACCGACTGTTCTAGCTTTACTAGCATTCACTTAACTCATGCAGATTTCTTTTTTTTTTCTTTGAAAGCAGCTTCATTCTACAGATTTTGCGTGCTTGATCGAAAAGAAAGCTGCAGCAGTCAAAATGGCTCCTGGGTAATTTGGAGGGGAAGGCGTTTTGGAACGCAGCTTTAGCCGGTTGTTGGTGTGGGAGTGAATCACTCATTTTAAAAAAATATTTACCATATAAGGAGACACCTACACAGACACAAAAGCAAAAGCACCACATGGGGTATGAATTTCTGATTATTCTGTCGAACAGCAGGAGCAGGATGGTGATCATTACGCGCTATGTTCCCACAGGTGATGATACTTTACTTCCAGCCGAGCGCGCTGCACTGCATTCTCCTGAGATGGGTTCGCCTCCTGGGCTTCGCCTCGGTCTACGGGACGGTGATCCTCAAGCTCTTCCGGTTCGTAATGTACACAAACTAGCACAATCCCTTTGCTTTCCACCCAAGAGCCTCAGAACTTTTAACAGGAATCACCAGGGAACCATTTGATTGAATTTTCGTCACCATGTCCCATGATTTTTTGCACCTGTCCAGGGTGTTGAAGATGTTCCTGTCGCATACGGCCCAGCGGATCCCCTACATGACCAGCTGCCGTGTTCTGCGTTTGCTGGGTGCCATATTGCTCGTAGTGCTCTGGTTCCTGGTGGCATGGACCTCGGCTGTGTTCCAGAGTCGCGATGTCCACCACGGCTTAGTGGAAGATGGAGTAACGCTAGAGGGTCTGCAGTTCAGCATGTGCAAGCTCGACCGCTGGGATTACATGATGGCGGTTGGTAGGTTTCTCTCCACAAGTGACAAGTGGTTGGACAAGACATTTTTAAATTAGCACTCCCTACTGGTGTTATTAACATTATTAACATTAACATTTAGTTATAAATCAGCGCTGCTTTCATCTTTTCCTCTTCAAACATGTACAGGAAGAACAGATTACATATAGCTTGGAAGGAAGTAGCAGAGATCACTGATTCTTCTGATGAATCTATGTAGGTAATATGATTAGCATGCAGGTCTATCCTGTGAACTAGGCTAACATGAAGCATGTAAATCATACAAGGTATCCTCGAACTGATGATTAGCACCTAGTCTAAATTAGACTACAGTGGAACCTCGGATTACGAGCACAATTCGTTCTGGAAGTGGGCTCGTATTCCAAAACACTCGTAAACCAAATTTTATTTTCCCACAGGAAATAATGGAAACTCTAATTATTCGTTCTACAGCTCAAAAAAATAAATACATAAAAAATAATTAACACAAAATATAAAGTAAAAATAAAACAAATTAACCTGCACTTAACCTCTAAAAAAACGTAAAAAAATTAATCCCGACAGATAAGTGTTTCCGTTTGTGCACGCAGGCGCTGTGTGTGTGTGTGTGTATGTGTGTGTAATGTGCGTGCACAAACACACACACACACACACACATTAACGGAGAGACCGTTTTTAAAACCGCGTAAAAATTAACCGTTTAAAAATTAGCAAGGAACATTGCTAGTCACACTCGTGTGAGCGCATACTAACGGAATATTACTGCTGTAACATAAAACAACAACAACAACAACAACAACAACAAATTAACCAGCTCCTTACATTTGAAAACAATCGCGACAGAGCAGAGTTTCAGTGTGTTTGTGTTTGAAGC
>JAQQZT010000001.1:33546843-33569658 GCA_030068275.1 Clarias platycephalus
GCCGTGGCGTAGGAAGCGAGACGGGGCCGTGGCGTAGGAAGCGAGACGGGGCCGTGGCGTAGGAAGCGAGACGGGGCCGTGGCGTAGGAAGCGAGACGGGGCGTGATGTTTCTCACCGGCTGGTGGATCCGTCGTCGTCCGAGTCGAAGCAGCTGCTGGACTCCAGCTCACTGCTCATGAGGGACGAGCGACTGTCACAGACGTCGAACCCTCCGAGCTCCATCCCTCTGCCCACGCGGGAGTAACCGTTCATCCTCGCACCTGCAGGGGGAGCAACACGAACAAACGTTCATCAACAACCGGCGGTAATTGACAGGTAAAGAATTCGCAGAAATATAGAACAGGTTAAAGCTGAAGATAATCTGCAGCGATTTTATATAAAACATGCTCGAACACCTGTTTTCTCTCACAGAGGTGCTTCACATCACTGCAGTAATTAGCATAACGGTTTCAGAACACATGAGACAAACTGGCTTTAAACCAAAATACAATCTGTATTCATCTTTGAAGACGCAGTTTTCTTTTTCATACTTTTTTTTTTTTGGAGTAAGCCATGCTGTGCCGCGCTTTCATTTCTGTTTTTTGAGGATTTTGGGAGCGTTTCAGTGTCTTCTGCATACTCATACATGTTGAGTGATGCGTATAGCCACACCCACCTCGAGGGGAAAGTTCTAGATCAAATTAAATTTTTAAAAAAACAACGCTAGACGCTGTGAAGTAATCTGGCACATAACTGCTCTTAACTCAACATTTAACCTCAGACAGACAGACAGACGTTTTTCTGAGACTCGTCTGGTTTCTGGTCCTCCATTGTAAAGATGTCATTGAAAGGTCGAGTTCTGACCGGCGTACAGACAAAACCGTTCTTATGTTGATACAGATTTCACTGGCCGTGTCTGCGTTCCATCCCCAAGTGCACTTCACAGTGCGCTCCCTACGCCCTTCTCCGTTCGGAGGGGATCTCGGAAAAGGGAACTTCCCTCGACTGAACTCCACCATTGGGACACTTCCTCTGTGCGTTACCATGGTAACATAAGATAGCTGTCGCTGCACATCTCTCACACTACGGACATTAAATAATTAATATATATTCAAACAAATACTATTGAAATGTGTATAACTTGTAAATAAATTATTGATTAATAATAATAATAATAATAATAATAATAGATTAAAGATGTATGCAGATTATTTTGTCAGATTACTAGCCTATATAACACCCTGGATTACGTTTCAATTATTGTGTCCTATTAATATGATATCATCCTTCATAAAAACATCATCTGTGTACGTGTGCAGACGCCGACCAATCAGAAGATGTCTCATTTACATGAATCAGTCTTAAAGAGACAGTAACTACAAAACCAAAAGATTGAAAATAAAAATAAAGTAAAATCCTCCATCGTGAGATTACACGCCACAATTTTACCCATAATAAAGTTTACACTTCACACTCAGACACTAAAGTTTTTTCCCCCCGAATTCCTCAGATGTTCCCGTTTAAGGGCGCACATGAGGAGGCGCGGCACGCTCGCATTCCTCAGCCTGAATCCCACAATGCATCGGTTATGTTATCTTACCCAGGACTAACTCGATAAATAGGTGGAATGTCAATCTCTGGGTAAGGCTAGTGTGGGTAACGTCCACACACACACACACACACTAAAGGTTGGCTCGGTGTTTAGACTTCATCAGTGACGTTCCTGAGACTCCGAGACGCTGCTGGAGCTCCGATACTCAACACATCTGAGATTTAAGTTTCAGCCATTTTATTAAAATCCACACGGCTACATCGGGCGTGTCCGACGATCCACAGTAGGAATTTAAATATTCGCTGAATGCTGATATTAATAGACACCGACATCGTAACCATGGCGACACTCTTCCCAGCGGTTTTACGAACTAAAGTTTGTCTTTCTTCATTTAACTTTAACTTGCCATTTGAGAATAAAAGTAAAAGCGTCTGGCGTCGCGCTGTGCGTTTCAAACTGCTAAAAGGAAGAGCGAACCTGAATGCTCATGCGCGTGTTTCCTGCGCATCCGGTCTCTGTCCCTCCGGTGTGACACCACCGAGTCCGTCTCCGTCTCGTCGTCCGCACCGTGTCGGCTGCCTGCAGCTTTAGGACTGCGGGAGAGAATATAAACAAAGGTGACACTTTCACTTCAACACTGATTAGCTCATTGTTGTGGAAGCTTTAAGGAACAGTTCAGCAAAAAAAAACTAACAGAACACAATTAAATGTGTCGAAGACTCGTATAACTACGGCTGTTTGTTTCATACTATGTGTTCCATATTCGCTTGCATCATCAGTGCCACGCTACATCCATCAGCTCTCATCGTTTTATTTCTAAACGGCGGAACCCGTCTGGTGCGGTACTGAAGCACTCTTTAGGGTTAAATCAGAGCGTCTTATACACGTCTGGGGCGTCTAGACGGTCTCTAGGATAAGTGATTTGCTGAACTGTTCTCCTTTAAGTGGTGTTTGCGTAGTGGGCGTGGCAGCGATACGGACTGAAAGGACGGCGGTCTGGAGTCTCCGATGCCCTGAGGTCTCTCCCCCGACGGCGGGCGCTCCGACTGGCTCTCCGCCACCGAGCATCCGTCCGAGTGCGAGCCGTCAGCCGACACCAGCTACGACCAGGACACACACACACACAGAGTTTAATCCTGTTAGTACAAACTCAGTTGAGATATAAAGATGACATCATCATAAGAGAAGCACGTTTTATAATTATGTTTGCTCCCACTTTCTGTGTTTGTTTAAAGGCATGTCTACATCTCATCTATAATCAGATCCTGACCTCCAGGCAGAGGCAACCTGGTTTTGGGACAAAATTCATGATGTCATCAACCTCTTACAGGCTGAACTTACAGACTCTCATGAATACTTTCGCAGCCTGGAACACCATTACCAACTGGAAGGTTTTCTAATAAAAAAAAATGTGTACGTTTGTGAGCTTTGATTGATTTTTCATCTCGAATCGTACACAGCATTATGCATTTTTAAATGTTGCGTCATTCTATAAACCCGACATCGAGGCGTCACACCATAACCATCATTATTAAAAACATTTTATATGGTCAGAACTTTTATAGCTAATCCGAAAAGAAAACCTCTGAAGCTGTAAATGACGACCAGCGAAACCTGGTTTATATTCCTGATGCGTTGCGATGTTTCCCCATCTGGAGGCTGATCCCGTCCCGTCAGCGAGGGGTTTCATTAATCCTCTGCCTCGTTACACACACACACACACTGCTTATACCGAGCGAGAAATATTAATCAGAATATGTGCAAATTTAAATATTAAACATCAAAACCCGACAGCGAGAGATCTCGGACCTCAGACGGGAATTAAATTTACCGTTTTACAGATTTTACAGGGAAAAACCCTGAACGCTGAGGCGTAACTCGTCCTCGTTTATGTTAAATGTTACGAAGTTGTAACGAATTTCATCATAATTCAAAGGTTCTGTATTTTCCTAGTCTAAATATTCCTACCCTTGTGGGGACACTCGGTCCTCATTAAGCTACAAAACATGACTACACACACACACACACCCAGGGAAACCCCCAGCAGTGTAGTGTTCATTAATTCTCTGCTTCATTATGCAAAGAGGATCAGTAATGCTGTGTGTGTGTGTGCGCGTGTGTGCGTGTGCGTGTGTGTGTGTGCGCTCACCCAGCACACCACGCGGCCATTATAACAGGGCAGTTTGGCGTTGTCGTCCGTGATTTCCTCCTTGACCACCCTAAAGGACAAAAAAAAATAAATAAATAAATAATGATAAGGAAAAGCTAAGATTAAATTATGGACGCATCAGCACATCATCGTGGCTCCGACGTCAATCACGCGGCAGCTGAGCTCGGCTTTAATCCCGCCAGGAAGACGGAGCGAATACATTAGAATACATAAATACGACCGGGTCCGAGATAAAAGCAGAGACGAGCAGGTTTTGAAGGTTTGTTCCCTCTGAGAGGAGCAGCAGCCGGGTTGAGGGTTTAACCTCACACCCTCCTGGTCACTGGGGCAGAACCTTCACCAAAATCACCATCTGGGCCAAAACTTTCTCAGGTTTAACTGATTAAAAAAACAAAACAAACAACAACAACAAAAAAAGAGCGTAACATCATATTTATTCTTCGACGTGTTTTAGTAGCGTTTGTTAACAATATTAAAAAAAAATTCATTTTGAACTTTTTTTGTAGAATGTTATTAAGAATATGTGACTTTTTAAATGGCAACAAGACGCCAATATCCTGTGAACTGATAATGTTTTATAGCCTGTGCTTATTGAATGTTAATAATTCATTTCAGAGAAAGTGAACAGAATCATCATGAAGCCAAACGACAGACGAGATCAAATGTGTTCAAAAGAAGGGGGTGAAAACTTTTGAACAGTTTCCTGTTTATATAACAGTATTAATGTCGCTATGCGGTACTTATTTATGCAATCATCTTAAAGAGTCTAAACACAAAACACTTTTTTTTTTTAAATGCAAAAAAAAAAAAAAAAGGTCACATCAGAAGGGGGACACAAACTTTTGCATCCAGTGAAATTTCCTGGGGGACAAAAAAAAAAAAAAAGAAATTCCCAGGCGTGTATGTACGCATATATGATATGGCAACGCCCATTCCTGAACAAGTGCATGGGTTCAAAGTGTGAACATAAAGAGGGGAGGGCAAAAGTTTGTGCACCCTTATGTGGGCTATAAGTTTATTTTCACCTTTTTTATTGTATTTTTTATTTTTTTTTGGACCGAGTTCTTTATCGTAGAATTTTAGCAAGTGTGTCTCACTTATGCGATTCTGCAATTTTTTTTGCACACATAGATCTGCAAAATGTTAGCTACTAAATTATTCCTTTTTATTATTACTACATTCTTTTGGAAACAAAAACTGACGCAGCGTTAAACCCGCGCTTTTGGATGTTCCGACACGTCATCGTATCACCTGCGAACAAGGAACTGTTAAGCGTGGCGTAAACGGAAACTGGTGTGTGAAGTCTTGTTGCGATCGCTTCCATCTCGAAATCTCTGGACTCGAACACGGATTTCACACTAGACATAAAAAAAATAAAGATAGATTTAAACGTACAGCTAAAGAGCAAAGAAAAAAAGAACTTTTTTTTTTCTCCTCATTTGTGTCACTTTAACTGGGTGAGAGCTCTGAAACTGTTAATCAGCCTCATGAGCTATGAAATAACGTTCCGTCCTGTAAACACGTGGTCTGTGTGACGTGTCAGAGGGTGAACGAGGGGTGTACATCCCAACGTCACTCCAGTCTGTTCCTGATTTATATCCACATTTAGAGACTAAACACGTTTAAGCTTTTAAACGAGCTGCGTGAAGAGCCAGGATGCGGCTGGAACGTATTTCACGCAGGACAGAGCCGCCGTAAAACTGACAGCACGTATCGCTAAATTCCACGCTCGGTCCAAGCTGGCATTCCTCCGTTAACGCAACACACACACACACACACACACACACACACACAGATGGAGGTATGTGAAAAAGCAGCCGACGTCATATTAAAGCCTGCTGGAGAAATAAACAACTTCGGTTCAAGTATTCGTCATCCGAGACTCGTTACGCAACAACCTTAGAAACTCCGCTAATGTTCTCTCTCTCTTTTTTTTGGTTGTTGTTTTTTGTCCCGTAGCTTCGTCCCTGTTAAACTCAGAACTGCTGTGGTTTTCCCTCCCAGACAGGATGAGCTGCTAAACACAAAATACATAGCGGTGCCAATACGACCACTGACAATTTGTACATTCAAATCTAGAAATTTACATTGTGCAATTTGTTGCTGGTTAAAATCTTTTTATTGTTTTGTTTAGATTTGTTTTTGGATTTTTTTTTTTTGTAGTAACTCACAATGGTTCTTCATATTAAAATTCCTGCTCATAGTTTTTAAGAGTGACAAAATTTTATAAAGAAAATGAAAGGAAAGATGGGCAGCGTTACTTTTTCCACTGATTACAAAAATTTTAAAAGTACACGCAGATACACACACACACAATAATGTTACAAATGTGTAAAAGCTACGATGTTGCTATCGTTTAACTTTAACTCGTTCTAAGCTAGCACTAACGGACGAGAGCAGGAACGTTGCTGTAACTGATGTTTGTCAGGACTAAAAACTGATTTTCTAACTTTTTAACAAAACCAAGTCGTTTTGCTGACACCACTTTCAGGAACAAAGAAATCTATACAGACTGTGATACTTTACAATAACTTTAAGATACCTGATAAATCAACATTAGTTTTGATGAGTTTTACCAACAATTTAAAAATTAAAAAAAAAAACTGATTTTTTTTTTTTTTTGGAAAAAACTAACAGGAAATCTACAAAACAGTTTTACTGGTTTAGATTTTAAAGTTTTAACACACAAACACTCATAGTATCATAGGTACTGATCTTTACTTAAATTGTGTTTTTTTTTTGTGAGAAATAACTAAAATCACACAAATAGAAATGAGAGAGAATAAGATTTCATTTTAATTTACATCTAACTCTAATTAACAAACTTACCCTGTGATGTGTGGATTATCTCCAAGCTGTTCTGGATGAGATTCTAGTCAGGTTTAGTCCAGAAACACTTTGTTCATTTAGCCTGATGGTTTTCACCGTAGCTAAGACTAACCCCGTTTTTTTGCAAATATATGCGTTTCTTAAATATTTGGGATAATTAATAAATGTAAATAAATTTTTTTTTAAATAATCCTCAAACTTAAAAGCACTTTTGTAAGTCACTCTGGATAAGAACGTCTGCCGAATGGCGAAATGTAAATATATTTATTTTGAAAAACCAAACCAGGACTGAATTTAGTAGATAAACCCTGAACACCTATAAACCTCGGTAGATAAGTAATGTACAGTGGACCCTCGCCATACGAACGCCCGGCTGGAAGATATCCGACGAAAACATCGGCTGGATTTTGCTTCGACCGGTGAAGCTGTTTTAGGATACGAGCGATCAGAACTTCAGAGCTAGCCGGTCAGAACTTGTTTGCGTGAGTGGAGAAGATAACACCAGAAGTCCAAAGAAAGTTAACAGGGATGGTACCAAGAAAAGTACTGATTTATTTATAGAAATAAAATCAGTAATACTGTGTTCTGATTGTCTGGAACTGGTCATAGTTCTAATGGAACTGTTTCCATATGGCAAGAAAAATCATCACGATCATAATTGAAGGTTAAGTGACGTTTAATATCTGTTTATTTTATTATTTTACTTAATTAACATATCTTTTCTAAATGTTTGGATTGTTTTCATGTGCAAAAGCTGATTAAAGTGTTTGTGTGTGTCTGGAGTGGATTACCCACAGTTCCACTGATTATGTGCTGATTCACTAGTCCTGACTTACAAACAAACTCGCCTTCAGAACGCGGTAGATTTATCGGTTCAGGAGTGTTGTACATAGTTTTATTGATATTATCCGAACATTCCCGATATGCGGTACCGTGTGTGTGTGTGTGTGTATCGACAGGCGGTGTATCGCTGAAACCCTGCGTGACCGCGGGGCACAGATGGCGTCTGCACTGCGCATGCGCCGGTCACAAAAGAACGCATTCAACGGACCACACACTCGCTTTAAACCGAACTAAAGAGGGAAAAGAAACAGGCCCGAGTGTGTGTTTCCGAAACCCGGCAGTGTAGAGGCAGCAGTGAGCGGCCCGGACTGTTTGTTCACCAACTCAAAGTGTTTACGTCATAGATTTTGCGCATTTTTGTGCTGAGCGATTCAATTCACACAAACAGGGCAAAGCAAACACTTGTGTGTGTGTGTGTGTGTGTGTGTGTTTATTCGGCTGTTCCTGCCCCTCACACCGCTCCAAAAAAAAAAAAAGCCAAGAAAGAAGCCCCCTCTCCCGACCCTCCCGGAGTGGAAGTTGAGGAGGTTATGAGGTTTAGTCCCCACGTTACTGACCCGCGGCGGTTAGACCCCGGCAGCGTGCGACACAAACTAACTGCACAAGTTTCCGTGAGAAACAACATCAAAGAGAATGAAAGAAACAAAGTATCGGCGCGGTCACTCCGCCCCTCACCCGAAGTCCGCGTCCATGGACTTGAAGAAGAACTTATGGCTGCTCTTTTTCAGGGCATGTTTCAGGTCGGAGAGGGTGACCGAGTCGGCGGGGACGGAGATCTTCACCAGGTACGGAGTCTCCTGCTCGTCCAGATGGTAGATGACTTTAGTTTCCCCCATGGCAGAGAGCCGGGGAGAGCGCGGGCACGGTGGGCATCAGGGCCCCTCCGACACCCGGGGCCGCTTCTCCTTCACTCCGCTCCTAAAAACAAGCCGACTTTTCCTCTGTTCCGTCCTTCTTTCCTTTCTTTTCTTTCTTCCTCGGGAGTTGCCAGGAAACCTTCCAACGCGCAAAGCCGATCTACCCCCTCCGCTCTTCCATCGCTCTCTCTCTCTCACACACTCTCTCTCTGTCTTTATTACCCTTGAATCACTAATACACACTTCTACAAGGTTCGAAACCCCAGTATCGGTTTTGTCTCTCTCTCTCTTCCCCAGCACTAAAGCTCGCTCCAGGTTTTCTATTGCTTTGATTGATCGGAGTGGAAAAGGGGGAAAGCACGACACGCGCCCCCTGATGGTCAGGAGCGGAACTGCTTGTTGCTCTTTTTTTATTTTCAGCGTGTCCAAAAAAAAAAAAAGAGGACCCGAGTTCCAATGGTCAAATATTATCCTACGAAGAAATTACAGGATTATTACATTCATTATATGGGATTTTGATAATAATATGAAAATGTTTGCAAAGCAATTCCTATTTCTCTTCTTCGAATGTTACAAAGTTTTATGTATCTTCTTGGGGGAAAACGTTTTTTGTTGCATTCCTCAAAATGGTAATGTTAATGTACTGAATAAAAACTATAATAACAGACTAATTAGTCTATTTTTTAAACAAAACTAAAACATTTTGGAGGCTTTAACTCTTGTATTGTAAGAGATAATATTTAAGTTCCTTTAGGATACAATCCCTTTCCTTTTATTCATCATGCCCCATTGCCCCAAAAATCAAAGAAACCACTTTTAAATAATCTTGGCCATGCACTCTGTCAGTGACTTTGTATCTAGAAGATTTAAATCTGACAGATTTCTGTATATTTCGTTCTGAGACAGAAACTCTCAATCATGTAATCTCTACATGCCCCTTTGTTGTTGTCTTTTTGTCACTAAAATTGTATAATATTCGTTCTTTTATTATATATTTTTATTTGATTCTAGTAGGTCAGACATGGTTAATCCTGTAATAATTATGGTAAATACCATATTCATAGTTCTAAGTGGCAAAATTCCCTCATTCACCTTGTTTATGTGTAACTTTGGCCAATACTTTCAGTCCTTAAAATGTACAGATAAGATGAATAAATTGTCTAGAAAGTTAAATTCACACATTTATAAATGCATGTTTTTTAATGTCTCATTTTATATTTATCTTGTGCTTTGAATGATATTCCAGATGTATACTTGCTTTTGTATTATTGGTATCTTGTGGTGTGTGGTTTTTTTTTTTAGTTCCTTGTCTTGTCTTGTAAATTGTTGTGCAGACTGAACCAATATGTATTGACTTCAGTGAATTTCTTAATTACAGCAAACGCACGCACACACACACACACACACACACACCATATGTTCACCATTTTTTTTGTTTTTTGCTCAACACATTGGTTTAGTTTCCTGACATTCCAGAACCAGTGTATTGTATTTCTCCTGATATCATCTACTGCTTTTTCTGATCCATATATAAGAGCACACACACACACACACACACACACACACACACACACACACACTATAAAGCTCTTGTTTTACCACAGCAGTGTTTTCTTGCTGTTGTTTCAACATTTTCACACGAAAACCCCCAAATTTATCCTTCCTTAAATAAATTTCACCTAACTAACATAAATAGTTATATAAAATGTACAATTGTATCTTTTAATTCAGAATGCAATTGTTTTACAAAAAAGTTTTTAAAATAAATTTGTATAAGAAAATAAAGAAATAAATCGCTGAATAAGCAAACAGCAAAATAAATATTATATAAATCAGCACTGCACAATACATATAAAACAACGATATATATATATATATATATATATATATATATATATACTGTTAAGAAACATACATTTATTTAATTTGGCTAATATTGATTACAAATTTTCAATATTAAATTAAAGGTAATTTGAAACTTTTGTTTTGTCAGAACGCGTTTTCCCTGACACCGGAAGTAAAAACTCCCAGAAACACTTCCGCTTCCCTAAAAATTTGAATTTTAGTATAAAATAAGGCGTCAGGTTTTATAAAGACGCATCAAAATAATTCGGCTTTTTTTTTTGGTCATAAAGAAGTCACAAATGAAAGAAAAAGTTTTAAAATCCGTATAACTAAAAGGGGACAAGAGGGAATTCACTTCCGGAATATTCGTTTGACGCGATGACGTAACCACGCACGCACTATAAAAGCTGACTCGCGATCAAATTAAACCTTTAACGTCTAAAGAAATTCTAATAAATTATTCTATTTAATTGTAAATTATAATTCAATTAATTCTAATACATTTAAAGTAGTAAGTTTTGTCCAAATTGAACATCGATGAATCAAAATGTACAGATTATTTTTAATTTAAAGTCTATATAAATTAATCATTCTATTCTCTCTATAGCAGATAGCAATGATAAATGTTTTTGATTGAATAACCCATGGTAAATAAATAACTTAAAATCACTTTAACTGATACAAAACACGATTTATATCAGTAAGGTTGATTTATAAATCACATTTTTTTTACATTAATAAACCTTGCCCAAGAGCAGATGTATTAGTAGATGTAATTAGTAGACTTTTAGAAAAATAGAGACGTGAATAAAACCTTTAACATGCTAACTGAATAAATTACTTTCTATCAGGAGATATCCACAATGGTAACTAACTCAGTTAATGAATCTAACGCTCAGCTTCTCTTTATCCATCTGTTATATTCCTTTAGTATTTTCTAGATTATATTACACTTGGACTTTTTGTCATGAATGTTTTTCCTTTACACTAAGCGTTAATTATTAACTGGTTTCATAAAGGAAATGAAAACATTTAGTAATCTTGATTTTGTGCTTTTTAAATTATCACCTCTGTCTCTCATATCAGCTCAACCACTTGATTAAACTACACACAACAGTATAATTTATACAGCTTATAGATTTCTATTTTAGACCTGAAAATTGTTTATTTTACATTTCTATTCATTTTATTGTAACTTAGCAATTTCTTTTATTGCAGTAAAATCTAACTTTCCATTTTTAGGTCCCAGTCATCTTAAGCATTTCACTGCATATTCTCCTGTGTATGGTTGTGTATGTGATGAATAAGATAATCTGAACTTGGGAAATTAACCTTTATTATGATTCACAGAGAGAGAGAGAGAGAGAGAAAAAAAAATACATGAGAAAGTTAATACATGAGCAACAAACAGCAGATATAACTCACCTGTGCAGTTAATCACATCCTCCAAGTTAAACCTGAGCAAGTAAAGCAGACGAGTGGCTCAAACATTATAAAGTCAGGTTCAAACTGTGCAATTTCAGCACTCAGATTATTACCATTTAAATTGTTAAGTTTTAGTGAATTAATAAGTTTAATTGTACTGAATCTTTCCCCCCCTTTCTTTTCTTTAGTGTTTTCATTTATTTCTGCAGTTTGAGAGTAAACCTGTAACGTGCCAAAGTGAGGAAGCGGTAAGGGTTCAGCAGTTAAATAAATAAGATGTTTTTCAATAAAAATTTTGCATTAGGCAAAAACGGGTACTCGCACCATCACCAGAACAGCACACAGGACTGAACGGATTCACTTCATTTCCTTCACACCGGTGTTGGAGCGCATTACGTCACTTACCCACACTGCACATGTGCTAGCTCGCACGTTAAAACATGAACAACACTTCATTCTATACCTCATGTTCTAGTCACTATTGCCGTCAAACCTTTACCTCATTATATCGGAAACATCCCGCGCATCCGGTTTAATTTTTACATTTTATATCTTTCTATTTAACTATTTTTATTGTAACCTTTCTAAAAATGTAGATTTGTACACATCCAATTTTTTTTTCTCTTAGTGTACTTGGGGGGGGGGGGGTGTAATTCCCCCCCCCCCCCCCCCCCATTTGTCCTAGTGCAGTAAAACATTTCTATCTTTCATTTTTAGGTCATGAAGAGTCATGTAATCATGTCACTGCATATCAATGTGCATGGATGTGTATGTGACAAAATTTGATTTCAGCAGCTGCCTCCATCCTCTGTACTCCCTCCTCCTCCACCTGCAATAAGACAGAAGAGAGTATTAACACTGGCGTTTCGGCTCAGTAAGCAGGATTTAAGAGTGTAAATCCCGGGGCGGTGATGTGTTCGTATCGGGACAGAAGCAAGAGACGTCCTGCTTTTACTCAAGAGTCCCAATAAGGTTTGCTGTGCGCCTTTTCTGACACCGCGTCCATCATGGACAGGAACGGACGGGCAACACTAAGGCGATATAAAAAATCTATTATTATTCTGAACTCTGTGCATGGGCCTCCATCTTGAAAAATACATCTTAAAGGGATAGAGTTGTACAACATGCATTAAGACGACGTGATAAGTTTTGTTAAAATACAAATGACGTCCTCCCTCACTTGACCAGAGACAAAATAAAAAAATAAAATAAAAATTAGGTCAGAAGTTATGCACATGCTGTCTAACAAGAGACATTGATCACATGATTAAAAACTAAAGCTTATCATGGGACTAAATAATTTTACAGCAAGTATAATTGATAAAACTGACCAAAACTGCAGTGTGTTCAGGGGCCTCAGTCGTCCTCATGGTCTGAATAGACAACTTTCTCCATTTCCACCTGGTTTCAAAATCAACAAGTGAGGAATTAGTTTAATAATAATAATTATTATAATAATAATAATAAAGCACTCTTGTGCACGAGCTCTCTTCCAGGATGTTCTTGTGTCAGCATTTCACACAAATCACAAGGATTTCATGAGTTCAAGCTTTAACAAGAGGTTTTTGTGCGCCTTGTTTGACACCACATTCATCTAGAAGAAAGTGAACGGGCAACACATAAAGGCAAGAACAAAAGTAAATGAGTAAACACATAAAAAAAAAACAAAAAAAAAACAAGAACATGCATTCCTTTTGGAGTATTTTTAACAAACATTGTAAGCATGATATATTAAACAGAATATTAAAATAAACTTACTTATACAGACCAATGAGGACATAAAGGACAGAACATGTTTAAAATATTTTTACAATGATAGTAACAGATCCTAAATTCCATGCTGCTGCATGAAACAACTTGTGCATGCGCGCACACGGCACTGCACCACGTGGACGCGCTTTATATACCGGAAGTGAGGAGCTCAGAAGGACCTAAAAGGAGGTGGCCGTCAAAGCGCCGGAATTTATTTATTTTATTTATTTATTTGTTCCGTAAAAAAATACAATATATATCAACATTAAACAATAATAAAATAACACTATGAAGAAATAACTACTACTACTAATAATAATAATGAGTCAAACGTAAAATGCTGTGCATTTGACCCAATCTTTCGGGTTCAATCTCAAATCGATTGAGACACAAACGCGAGTGCACTACGTATCACGTAGGGATTAATACAGTTTAATGTGCAACCACTTGTACCTGCTCGCTCAAAATGAGTGTAGTGTGATGAGTGAATGCATAACCCGAACAGAAAACAATATGTTTTGAAGCGGGACATTGTTCTTTAGCCCGCGGTTTACATCCTAGTAGCACTCAGGGGGAGTGAGGAAGTGCGGATTGGAGGCGGCCGGAGCTGTCAGGGAGAAGGAGCGCTGAGTGTGTGTGTGTGTGTGTGTGTGTGTGAGAGAGAGAGAGAGAGAGAGAGAGAGAGAGAAAAGCGACGAGAACAGGACGAGGGTAAGCAGCTTAAAATAAATGCGCTAGGATATATTAAGTCGTTCAGCGCTAGCTAAATGCTAGTTTGAGATAAATGTTAGTGTTAACGCTACAAGCTGAGAGATGTGGTTAAGGTGCAGTCGGTTTGAGGTAGTTTAGCTCACAAACTAAAAATCTAACTAGTTACCTAACTATTCCTGAGGTAACTATCTGTCTGACTAGGCTAAATTACTAAGTAAGTAAGTAAGAAGGTTGTGTGCTCTGTGGTGATGTGTCGCTATTGACCGAGTCGGATCTTCGAGTCGGTTCCTTTCAAGTGAGTCGGCTCTTACAGTAATTTTTTAAATACTATTTAATCATCTGTGTAATTTAATTCAGCGGACAATAACAGGGTTAAACAGGTCACAACCTGTGGTCATATCATGTCTTAAATATTGTACTATCAATAGACAAAAAGACATTTAATGAATCGAATCTTATTAAAGAGCCGAGCCAAATGATATGACTCACTGATTCAGTAACGTTACAAGGCTCTAAATGGGCGTGTCCGTTCGAGCAACAAATTGCGCAGGAAACAGGAACTGCACAGGAGTCTGTGCTTACATACACACACACGGAAACAGGAACTGCACAGGAGTCTGTGCTTACATACACACACACACACACACACATCAGGTGTGTGTGTGTGTGCCAACAATATGTATTCTGTATAGTGTTACAGATGTGTTACAGATGTGTTATGATCACCCCTGCCACATACCATCACAGGGAGGCCAGCTGCTATTTTTTGCCCCGGCTCTCGACACTGGCACGCGTCTGAGCAGCTGCAGTGTGACGGGGCAGTTATTTCAGCCTCATGCTGAGAAAGATCCCTCACTGAACTCCCTCACACCAAGCTGCGGGTTCGAATCTCCACAACAGTATCGTCTTAATTTACATGTCAGAAGCGATTGGTGGAAAGCCGTTGAGATTGTTTAGTGATGTCACAACCTGAGCTGCCACCAAGCCCCGCCCACAGCCTCATTTTAATCCAAGCGACAGAACAAGGCTCTGTTTTAAAGCCAAACAAAGAGTCTCGAGCAGACCCACTGGTATGTGGGATACGTGAGATATCTGGACGTGACATCAGAAAGACGCCGCAGTGAGACAGAGATAATCTGTGCTATTGTATGAAATGCAACTCATGCGGGCTGAGTTCCAATACGACCTTTCTCTCGTCCTCGTCCACTTCCTCTGCCTTGTCTTAGAGTCCAGGACACTGTATTAACACTGTTTATTTCACAGTAGGCAAAAACACGCACAACGAGAGCAAGTGTGTAAGGTGTACACTGATTAGAGGACGTTGAAGAAGCATTAAAGTAAAACTGTGAAGAGCTGTAAATTAAATTTAATCACAATGAAAACCTTTTGTTTGGAAGTAAGACATTTTCTTTCCTTTTTTGAATTTAATTTCTTACTTTTTAATTAAAATTTTTGTCACTTTTATGTTCTACTTTTGTTGTAATTTTATTTCTTTTTTTTTCCCCGTCAATTTCGAATTTTCCTTTTTGTCATTATCATTTTTATATATATATATATATATATATATATATATATATATATTTTTTTTTTTTTTAATTTCACTGGGATATTATATATTTTATATATTATATATATATTTCCTTTTTGTGTATTTTGCAATAAAAAATCTTTTCTGCGGCGTCTATAAAGCAGTTTACGCTTTACATGAGTTATCTCATCATCATCGGGCTGTCAGTGTAACTTCTGTGTTGGGTTAGGGTGCACTTACTTACGCACTTACTTGGCTCCATTTGTTTGTTTGTTTTTCTTACCTTGTAGGATCGAGAGGATCTGCAGGACTCTTTAGGAATGGACGCTCACGCTTCATCACGCTCTCTCTCGCGGAAGAGGAGGAGAGATGACTCGAACGGGGAGACGGAGGAAGGAGACGCCGCGGTCAGATTTAAACGCCACACCGTGGTAACGAGGACCGTGTAGTGTGACATTTATCGCAATATAGATCTTTACCATAATAACTCTTTTAAAAAAAAATTTCAGTAGATCTGGAAAAACCTTGCCAACGTTTAACACACACAGTAAACATCTACTAAACTCAGTAACGGTACGTGATCCCTCTTTCTCGCAGGCTCTGAGAGACCCGGCTCCGTACGCTGATCAGCTGGACTCACTGGAGGACCGTCCGTATAAACGCGTCACCATGGAGGAGGCTCGCAGGGGGACACCACGTACGTCCCACAGCCGGCGGTCACGTGCGGCTGAATCACTGATTCTAGAAGTTTTAGAGCAAGGCTTCAACATTGTACTACATCATGTGTGTGTGTGTGTGTGTGTGTGTGTGTGTGTGTGTGTGTGTGTGTGTGTTAGCCGACAGGCCGGTGAGGGTGTACGCCGACGGCATCTTTGACATGTTCCATTCAGGACACGCCCGCGCCCTCATGCAGGCCAAAGCCCTCTTCCCCAACACACACCTCATCGTTGGAGGTACACACACCCATCTTAAATACTGTGTTAACGAGTGTGTGTTTTGAACGAGAGTCGTGATTGTGTTGATTGTGTGCAGTATGCAGTGACGACCTCACACACCAGCTAAAAGGCTTCACGGTGATGAACGAGGAGGAGCGCTACGACGCCGTCACGCACTGCCGCTACGTGGACGAGGTGGTGCGCAACGCGCCGTGGACCCTCACGACCGACTTCCTCACCAAACACCGGGTGTGTGACTGCGGCGTAACGTTGCTATACACTACAGAGAAACTCAATCATCCAGTAGTGTAGCTCACACACACACAGGGCTTCCTAATCCTGTAGGGCGCCATTACTTTTGCCCTGGCGGATTAGCCCTAAAACGAGTGTGTTGTGTGCTGGAGTGCTAACCTGTGTGTGTGTGTGTGTGTGTGTGTGTTATCAGATCGACTTTGTCGCTCATGATGATATCCCGTACTCATCAGCAGATAGTGACGACGTGTACAAACACATCAAAGAGGCAGGTGAGGGAAACACACACACACACACACCCAGTGTTTATTCTGATGACTCCAAGTCTCACATCCATGTGCATGTGTGTGTGTGTGTGTGTTCAGGCATGTTCGCTCCGACGCAGCGCACCGAGGGCATCTCCACCTCCGACATCATCACGCGCATCGTCCGCGACTACGACGTGTACGTGAGGAGAAACCTGCAGCGCGGCTACACGGCCAAAGAGCTCAACGTCAGCTTCATCAACGTGAGTCTCCTCCTCACCCTGAACCTTTTTTTTTTTTTTCTCTCTTTCTCTCTCTCTCTCTCACACACGTATATGTTTGCGTTCCACACGCAGGAGAAGAAGTACCACCTGCAGGAGCGTGTGGATAAGGTGAAGCAGAAGGTGCGAGACGTGGAGGAGAAGAGCAAGGAGTTCGTGCAGAAGGTGGAGGAGAAGAGCATCGACCTGATCCAGAAGTGGGAGGAGAAATCCCGCGAGTTCATCGGAAACTTCCTGCAGATGTTCGGCCCCGAGGGGGCGCTGGTGAGTCGCCACGTCGTCTAAACGCCCATATAAGGAAACAAGCCTACAGTATATAAACATTATACTTTAGTCAGGGTTAAACCGCTTATTTATGATGATTACGGTGAACTTTGGATTTTGGATTCATATTAAAGTATTGGTGAGCAAAAGTAATGGCACCACAGGTGCTCTAAACACTGCATTTTAGTGCAAACCACAGTTAGGTGGCGCTATTTCACCGTTTCAATATTTTCAATGTGCTCAGGGTCTTTGTGGGTGTGGCTTAATGTAAACATGAACATGCCTGACAAGTCATTTTACTAAAATTGATAAATGTGTGTGTGTGTGAAGAAACACATGCTGAAAGAAGGGAAGGGCCGCATGCTGCAGGCCATCAGTCCTCGTCAGAGCCCGAGCAGCAGCCCGACCCGCGAGCGCTCGCCCTCACCCAGCTTCCGCCTCCCGTTCTTCAACAGGACCTCGCCGCCCGCCTCGCCCCGCGCCAAGCGCCCACGCCATGACATCACTACCCACAGGCAGAACATCAGCGAGGATGAGGAGGAGGATGACGAGGAGGACGAAGATTAGAAGGGCAGCACAGGGATGGGTGCGGAAATGCGGACGCGGGGAACGCATCGCTCCTCTCCATCTTCCATCAAATCCGGAGCGAGGAACGGATTTTTAGTTAAAAAAATACAGCTGCGGCTGTGTGCGTAGTATCCGTTAGCATAGCGGATGACTGCGCACGCGTGTGTGTGTGTGTGTGTGTGTGTGTGTCAGTGTGATGCCAGTATTCTGGCTGTTTCCTATAACGATTCACATTGTTGGGGAAGTTTTTTAATTCTGGAGCCGTCTGTCAGTGTGCACAGGATCCTTTCTGTTTTATTTTAATTTCTCTTCTTTAACCAGTTATTTCGCTCACTGTACAGCTCTTCATCTTAAAGACACAACTGTATCAATACGCTACTATTACACATCTGTTGCTATGGTTACATAATGGACGCTGTGATCTCTCCCTGTGCAATCCAAATAATAAGGCCAAGGGCTAATAATGAAAAACACAGTATTTACGATCGTCGTCGTGGTTACGTAGTAAGTGTATGTACTATTCAATCAATCTGGAGCTCATAAAAATAAAAAATAAAAACGGCGCAGACCTGGCAGCAAACCGGAAATGAGTATTTTTAACATTTTTTTGACATTTATTATTATATTTTTAATGCAAAGTCTTTCGCTGTATCATTAAACCAAACAAACACTAAGCTTGACAACACCACTAGATGGCGCTGAAGTGCACTTGTTACGTTAGCTCTAGCTAGTCCACTAGTCTTGTAGCAGAAACCGAGCTACGTTAGCTTCGAGTGCATTTAAGGCTTACAGGATATTTCATTAATCACAATCATATCTTTATTATTGTTTTTTTTTCCATATTAAATCATGGAAGTCTTGTCATGTTTTTTTTTTGTTTGTTTTGTAAAATTAAGCATTGAGTCATAAAGTGTTTGAAGTTCAGGAACATCAAAGCAATCGCCATAATCCTGTTCACCACACGAGTGTTTGATGATGATGGAACTGTAGTAATAATCCGACTCGACGCTGGTGACGACCTCAGCAGGATTTAACTGCAGGATTGTGTACAGCTACTGTAATAAACCTCACTAGTGATTTAATCTCTCACTGCACACACTGGAGTTTCTTCTCTGTCCCATTACTGTTTCCTTTGTCCAGTGTCTGTCTGGGTTTCTAAATGTCTCGCAACACAAATCAGTGTAACATGAATAAAACTCAGAATTCTCTTTGTGTGCGTCCAGCTCATTTTGTGACAAAAATTACAAAAAAGAAAATGGTTGTGGACAAATAAACTGAGGTTTTCATAAAAGCAGAACAAAATAATGAACATATGCATGATTATAAAATAATTTGGGTAATTTGTTTTTAACGGCAAATAATTAATTGTGATTGAAATAACTATAGAAAATAATATAATGATAATAAATGGTAAAGTTAAGGATTCTAATTTAGGGCTATTCCTACTTATTTGGAACTGTTGTAAAAATCAGATTTTTTTTCTTTTGTTTTTCATAAGTAGTTTTTTATATATACTCAGACTGTATAACTACCAAACCCTTTAAATTTTTTACCAGAAAAAAAATCTGAAATTAATTATAAGTGAATGAATTGTTAGAAATTAAAAGAAAATCTTCATTATTGTTGATAGTAATAGAAAACAAGCTCAATGAGTTATTTTATATATGTTAGCGTTAATTTAAGATAATATTTTATGGATGGATATGTTCTGTTTGTGCATCCTGCTGAAAGATCAATATTATTTTAACAACCAACCAAAGGCAACGTCTTGTTAAGATAATCAGACTGAGCGGACCGTAAAATAATTATTTTATTTAATATTAGAGGTGTGAGGGGAAATATTTGTTCTGTGATGCATCACGATTCTTTTGTGTGGTGTTTATTTTTTTTATTTATTTATACAGTTTGCATTTGATGTGTGTAAAAACGTCACCGTTCCTCTATAACCCTGCAGGTGGTGCTCTAAACTATTCCCACACACACACACATACAACACAGTGTCCTGAGTGGGAAGAGCGAATTATTTGCCTAGTTTTGTTTAGAGTTGTAACAAAATCTGAAGAAAGATTAAAATTGGATAATTATAAAACCGTGATACTTAGAGAATTGCAATACAAATCGAATCATTACCTCGGTATTGTGATATCATACTGGGACATCCCTGGTGATTCTTGTCCCTGTTAAGCATATGTTATTAAATTTTTAGCGATGAGCGTTGTAAAAGCCCTTCTGTGCCACTTGGCATCTTACGTTATGTTGCTCGCAAGTAAATGATTTCATTAGCTAATCTGCGATTTGACTGAATATGTTTAGTATGTTAGCTGGCTTTAAGAAGAAATATTTCCAAATATCTCTCTATTAGAATTTCCTGAGAAACAGGAAGTCTGAAATTACACACAGTCTAGAGGCAGAAACTTCCATGTTCTTCTTTTATGATCAATAAGCTACCTGGTTAACACCAATGATGTGTAGTATTATTATTATTATTATTATTATAAAAACACATTTGTTTCTCCTCAGAACAGTGCAGTGCAGACTAAAGTGTACGTTTTTTTTTTTTTTTTTATCTAAGCAGAGCTTGCTGCATAACCATGTAGGAGCAGAGAGGAATAATAATACAGTGTTCCAATTTTTTTTTTTTTTTATATATATATTTATATGCATGTTTACTGTTACAGACACTGAAACACAGAGAGAGAGAGAGAGCGAGAGAGAGATTGAGCCATCCTCACAGCACTGCAGCACTTCCTCCTTCGCTCTACGCACTGTAACATCCGGTGAGGGAGGTCGCTCACGCGGCTGTGTTGTTAGGATTATAAAGAGGCATTTGGGACACGTCCAGATTCAACCAGCAATCTACTAGAGTAAACCCTCTGTACAGGGCGTGCAGTGCTCTGACCTTCTCACATCACACCTCTCTCTCTCTTTTTCTCTCATGCACACAGGACACGGTTCACATTTGCATAATTCTCTACTGTTTGTTTAGATGAACTCATACACCTGTCTCGGAGGGAAGGTGCGGAACGGGACGCGGCTAGTTACGCGGTCAGCAGCGTGTCTCATAGATGCCGCTGCGGCCGATGTAGCGGACCCATTTGATGACGTCGTGGTCGCTGTAGTTCAGCTTGGACTCGAACACCTTCAGGTAGCGAACCTTCAGACCGGATGGAGCGAACGGCACCTGAAAAAACAAACACCGCGTGGAGTAAAGATCCTGTAGTGTAGTGATGATTTTTTTCAACATGTTATGTAAATGTAAATTTATGTAAAGGTAAAGTAATGTAAACATGATACAAGTTTTTTTATGACTCATCATTTATATGAATACACAGATTTTTTTTTCATTCTGATTGATTTTCCTGGTGGTGTTTCAGTGTTCAGTGGGTGGACGAGAAAAAAAAGAAATCATAACGCAGACTGAAAACTGAATCAGAAATATCTTTCTATCTGTTTTACTTCTTTTCTCTCTCACCTCAAAGTTCATTGAAATGGGAGGACGAGCCCACTTCTTCTTATCGTTGGTGGGCAGCAGCTCGATCTCAGCGCTGATCTGAGACTCCTTCATTCCGGCCATGCGCTTAATCCTGATCACAAAAGCATCACAAACTCAGACACTCCCTCCCTCACACACACATACAGTGTATATAAATGAGTCATAAAAGTTAGTGGTCATGACTGACTTCCAGACGATGGCGTTCTCACTGGCCTTGTACTTGGCTTTGCCCTTCATGCAGATCACCTGAACGCCGCTGGTATTCAGAGGGGTGGGGATGCGCACCTTGAACCGGGAGCGGCTCGTTAACAGGAGCAGAATGGCGATAAAAAATGTAAAATACAAAAGAAATTGAACTCATTCACCTCGATCTTCTGTGCCAGCAAAGCGGGTTTGAAATTGGACTTGATGACGACTTTGACCTCCAGCTTGGTGCGCCCGACCTCGCGGACCAGCGGGATGACGCGGAACGGCAGAATGATGTCCTTCGTAGTGCGATACCTGCCGCAAGGTGCCAGGGAGGATTTTACTGAGATGCATATTTAACACGTGCGCAGAAGTCTGATGTAGGTGGTGTGAAGGTCAAAGTTACTACTGTACCTCATGAGCTCGTAATCTCCGTCTGGAGGGATGAAGCTGATGCTGCGCTCAGAGTCGAACTTGCTGAGACGTACGCACTGGTGGAAGGTGCAGTCGTCGATGGCGATGGACTGCTTCCCGCTGCACGAAATCACACACACACACACGTGTCAATCACTTCAAACACACACTGTAATCTACAAACTCTGCACTCTGCGTTTCCTGTAAATAAGCGGATCGTGCATCACTGTAAAAGATAACAGGAGCTCTATACCTCTTCCCGGTGTCGTCGGCCGCGCTGCTTTTTCCCTGTTTATCGATGACTATCTTGTCGTTCATGCCGAACTTGCACTCAGGCATCCCGCTCAGGTAGCTCTTCATCACTACCCGGCCCGACACGTGCGCGCTCAGCACCTGACCTGCGACACACACATACTACACTAGTACAGAGCAACAACTCAACACCACAAAGCTATAGTCATTCCACACTGAGAGAAGACTCACTTAGGGGGCGTGGCCTAATTTATAACTACAGTACCTTGTTCATGTAATAATAATCGTTAAGCGTGTTTTAGGTGATGTGACTTTTTCCTTTTACATTATTCATGAGCGTGATGTAAGAAGAAGAAGAGAAGAATATTCAATTATTTGTCACATGTACTTTTTACAGCACAGCGAAATGTCTTCTTCGCATATCCCAATTAGGA
>JAQQZT010000001.1:33588532-33603358 GCA_030068275.1 Clarias platycephalus
TATATATATATATAAAATGTTTTATCGTGTGTTATATGATCGTGTAAATGACTTTTGATTGAATGAAATCTTCAGTAATTATTAGTAAAACTCTGAGAAGTGCCGATTACACCGCTGACTGCTTGTTGATGAGTCTGTAATGTGGTTATTTATCCTGGACAGCTGGACCTGGAGACCGTTAAGGACATGTACCTGGAGAAGTTTGACGTGACGCTGAAGGACGCTCTGAGCTCAGACTGCGGCGGAGACTTTAAGCGCCTCCTGCTGGCCATCCTGCACTGATGAGATAGCGAGCGACAGAGTCCGACACTAATCCCTACACCAGGAGCAAACCTTCTCACCAACACTGCCTAGAGGAATAACACACACACACACACACACACACAGGCCGTGTTCCAGTGCTGCTCTAACACGCCCTCGTCCGCTTCCCCCTCGCCAGACAGTCGGAATCAAAACAATGGCAACTTTCACCCTTTTATTTACATTTTTGCGTAATGGGAGATAAGCAAATTTTTTAAAGAGACTTTTAGTTTTTAACCTCCTAGTTTAAAATACTCAAAACTTAAAATTTGGATGTTTAGAAAAAATTCTATGGGCTTTAGATTTTATCTATGAGTAAAATATACGAACTTGTCTAGTGGCCCGGTTCTCATGAACATTCTGCTTAAATGCAAATTCGCATTCTGAGATTTTTATTTACTAGGAAAAAAAACTAATTACAGATTGAATAAGATTTTTGAGTCTTTAAGGATTGTTTCTTTTTTAAGTGGTTAAATATTTAACCTTCTCGTGACCACACTTTCCATTTCATATTATAATAAAGTTTCGTACTTTGATACTTCATTACACATTTTTCAACACACAATTTTTATCAATTTCTACAGGCCATAAAACCTTCAGTGACATTTATGCTCAGTTTAACAGAACTACGGGTTTTTCTCTAGTTAGACGTTGACGAGGGCGTTTTAGAAACGCAGGAGCACACAACTACCCTTTCTACATCACATGTCAGATATCATTCACGTCAGGTCAGTTCACATATTTTATCCCAGACCTGGGGATTGTTTTGTGGCAGCGTGAGCAGAATAACGCAGCTCCGCCTCAGTAATTCAGTTATTAAGGAATTAAAGTCGTTTCTCTGCATCTATAGAGAAAATAAAATATAAAAACTCCTAAAAATTAGATGGAAATAATTAAATTAAAGCAAGGAAATGTTTATATCAATGTATATGATCAAACATAAGACATGTTTAAACCTTATTTCATTTTTTGCACTCTGTCCGGCCAGTGTCTCACCTGACACTCAAACCTACTCTTTATAAGAAATCATTCTAAAATAAAAATAGAAAAATCACTTGGTGAAATTGAATCGAGGCAGAGTGTGAAGTAGAATAATTGGAGTTAGATTGTCCAACGCAAATTTCATAAAAATAAACTTTCTTTGACCCACGTACATAAGTAGGTATTTATAGATTTTCCTGGGTGAGATCGATTTCTCTTAGTGAACAACATTAGCTTTAGAGCTTTTGAGTGCGAAAACAAAACAGCGTCTTGGTTTATCCACTACATTTAGCACGTATCAATTTATTTATTTGTTTGTTTGTTTATTTATTAGATTTTTCCTGGACCGCCCCTTTAAAAAGCTTTAAACCCGACAGTCACTGTTTATTCACTAGAACTTCGGCGCTGCTTTTTATTGACTGTTTCAGAATAAATGAACATAAGAACACTTCTTAAAATCCAAATCTTTCTGATTGTGGTAGTTTCAGGAATTCTCTCTGTACCAAAAAGTGTTTATGTGTGTTAATGCTACACACCTTTCGGACATGTTCCTCCTCCTTACAGTAACGTGTGTAACCCTGAGTATATAGAGTAGAGTATTAGCCTAGCCTGCGCTGGAGTGTGCGCTGCTTGCTGCTGAGTAATCCTGTATGTACGCCATGTGGACGAGGAGAGAGCGAGAGAGACGAGCCGATGACGGACAAGCAGGAGGAGGAGTTAGGAATGACGTACAAGTAGCTTATTTAAATATTCGTAATGACGTGTAGGATGTTAACGTTAGCGCGTGTACACTGTGGTGTGATGAGTGTGATGTAATCTGTACACAGACCCAGGCGTTTATGTGCATCAATAAATAACAACAAGTGAACCAACTGCTTTAGTCGGACTCATTTCTGTTTCAGGAAATATTTACAGAGGGATAGAACATTAAACAAACATATAATAAGAATGTTAGACAGCAAGACAGACACACGGAACAAGACAGACAGATTGATAGATGTAGAAAAAGACAGGCCAGAGAGATGGTCAGACACACGGACAGACAGATGTAGAGAGTTGGTCAGACAGATAGAGATAGCGTCTGCACTGATGGCGATCGTGTCATGTGACCCGTCGCTACTCGAAGTTTATCGCTTCAGTGTGTGTGATCGCGTTATAAAAACACTAAAGTCTTTCAGCAGCTGAATTAATCCAGCTCTTAAACTCCAGCGTGTAATAGGGTTTCATTTATCCCACCATCCCGGATGTGTGGAGTCGATCAAAGCCTCTTTAATTACACACAAGCTGTGAAGAAGATCCCACAGCGGTCCAGATGCTGAGATCCGTCCAGATGTTACACAGTAGCTTTACGAGGTCACGGCAGGGCAAGGTGAGGTTTGACCAGACCATGTTCCAGTGGCTCACAGCTGTCTCACTCTGGCACACGGAAATTTTTTTTTTTTTTTAATAAAAATTAAAAATGGAATTAATTAATGGATTAATTATCTAGAGTTGCAACAATGGGCTAGACTGGATGTTATTTTTATTACAATTGTATAGCAAGATAATAGATCCACTCTGGGATTAATAAAGTTCTTTGAATCTTGAATAATAAATAAAGTTTGCTTGTTAACAACAACAAAAACGCTTTGCGAGGAATTTGATATGAAGCTAACTAGCTAAGCTGTTTGATTTTTGTTCCGCTTTGGGAAAAAGATTTGGAAAGTGCGATAACTGTATTAGCTGCTTTGACTCACCAGAGATCCCTCTTACTTACGTTCTCGCTTTACTTTTCTTCATAATGTCTCAATTTTTTCAAACAAGAGGCCGTACAGTATATGACAGAAGTCAAAGCGTAAATACAAACCAATCGCAGGTAAGAAGCAAAAGTAGTGAGAGAAGAAAATCTCTGGTTAAATGTCACTGAAATTGCGGGATTTGTAGAAAATAAACAAACTATTGTGACTTTGTTGCTAGCTAGCACGAATGACGGTGGCGTAGTGGTTAGCACTGTCGAGGGTCAGGTCTGTGTGCATGGAGTTTGCATGTTCTCCCTCGTGCTTGGTGGGTTTCCTCTGGGTACTCCGGCTTCCTCCCACAGTCTAAAGACAGTCAGATTAGGATAATAGCCCGGTGTGTGTAAATCTGTGTGTGAATGTTGACAGGAGGTCCTACCACAGGTGTAAAAATGGGAATAAATACACAATGGTCACCTTTGGCCTTCACAGTTCCTAGATGGATGGATGGAACAGGAATGAACCGGTGTAATATTTAACCATGATGATTAGTTGAGCGAAAAGTAAGTCTTGTATCATATTTTATTGAAAACAGTCAGGATGTGTTAAGAACAAAGGAGACATATGGAGAGTAGTGTGAAATCTGAGGACCTCAGAATCATCCAGTCTATAACTCTTTACCTCCATACCTTCACCAGCGGATGAGCTCCAGATCTTCCCCATTCCTCTCTGCTTTAGTTTGTCTGACTGAACGTCTCAGTGTGATCGAGAGTGTTAATGCGAGCGAACTCCGTCCAGGACAAGTGTATGTTTTACATTAGGACCAGGATGGGACAGGATTCCTGTGCGTATAGAATAACTTTGGTGTGATGTCACACACACACACACACACACACTGCTCAGATGTGCCAAATGCCGTGATTCTGAAGAGCTTTGTATACATTTTTCAAGCCTAGAACCTTTTTCAATCCAAAAACAAGATGAAAGCGTGTTAGATGTTTCAGAGGGAATACTGGCATCCAAATAAAATTCCCGGATTGTTCAGGAACCAACGCAGTACATTAATACATAAAAGGAACTGAAGTGATGTTGATCATCCGCCGCGGTTTCGCTTAAACTCCAGGCATAAAACTCATTCCAGTAATAAAACGTCCTCTCAGTGCTGAACGAGAAACATCTGCATCTGCACATCTGCGTTCGATTCTCTCCACGAGTGATCTGTGTTTGTTGCTCCTCCATACTGCTGCCTCGAGACGAGATCAGACGCGCAGCCAGACAAGGAAAGAAATAAAGAACGAGGAATCACGCTACTGTCCTTGGAGGATGAAATGTATTAAGGAAATTTATTTAAGTGTTACTTTTTTAAACATACTATAAAATTCCATCACAATGTTAACCTTTGGCGCTAAAATACAGCGGGATGATGATGCTACTGCCTGCTAATTCTGCGACTGAATCCATGTTAGGGTAGTTTTTTTTTTATACATTAACAAATATTTTATTTAAGTTGCTTTACTGACAATAATTTATAAGAATATCTAGAGAGCATGCCAGGCTAGTTATTTAGCCCAATCCTTGTAACGCATGGTGCATGAGACATTTTCCTCTCTAAGAGAAAAAACATTTCCAAGTCAGCATTTCATATCTTTGTTTATTTTTCATCAAACAATATTGTTAAGCTGCAACCTTTTTGAGTTATAATAACTGATTTATATAACTGAAGATGTCTCACTATAATGGTACCCGCTTACAAAATACACAGTAAAAAAATTTTTTTAATACAAATACAATGGGCGTTCAAGTCAAACCAGGACTTGCAATTAAATTTCTGGTTAATGAAAATTTAATATTTACCCAAGATCTCAAAGACAGTATGATGTGATGAGACTCTTAGCCGCGGTAAAACATTTGAACGGTGGGAACGTTTTAAAGAAGGCCGTACGTCCGTGAATGACGATCCTGGCCATGTTTGGGGCATTAAAGGAGTCCCTGGGAGGCCAGCGTTTCTACCTTGATGGTGTCCAAGCACTAGTGAAACACTGCGATAAGTGCATTAGTGTAACAGGGGATGATGTAGAGAAATAAAGACAGGTTTTATTCTCTGAACTAAACCTCAAAAATCCCGCTTTGACTCGAACGCCTGTTTGTACTTCAAACAAATTCTTGCCTTTAATTTTTCATTCTTAATTCATACAACTACTAGCACTTTTATGACCAATACAACAGGGACCTGAATTAAATATTTACTTTGCCTGTTAATACACACAGCTGCATTTAAATAAAAAGAAATATAAAATGTTTGTAAATGAACAAATGGACCCCAATGCTTTAGCTAAGCTATATAGACAAGGGCAATAAGGTTAGCCTGTTACGTGTTTCACAAAAAGTTCACACACACACACACACACACACACGGATAGCATATTTTACATAACACGGTATAATTTACACAGCTGAATAAAGCGATAATCGAACAATACCACGAAAATAATTCAGTGTCATCATGAGAACTATTGGGATATAATCACGCTAATAACGATAGGCTACAGTACATGCCAGGCTAGATATTAACTGCAAACATGCTAACTCTTCTGACCCGCCTAATGTTTGTCGTGGTCTAGATATGGATATAAAGGCTAGTCTTCCTGTGTGTCACTACCTGTGCAATGCTGGATATAATGTATAGTGTTTGCTAACAAGCTAAAACATGCGAGATGGAGAGATGGCTACTTCCTGTTTCTACACATTCAGTACTAACTACTGCTAGCATGCTAAAAAAAAAAAAAAGGAAAGAAAAGATTACCAGTAGAAATGTTGCTTCCTGTGACGCATGAGCTCCTAAATTCATGTTCCATGTTCTAAAAGCTACTTCTAAGTGTCACATCCTATATACACGCTACTATTGCTAACAAGCTAAAACAGGACCTGCTTAAGCCCCAATGATTTTTAGAGAATGGAAATGTATTATATTTCCTGTATCATTGTCTGTGCTAGGCTTGATACACGACTACTGCTAATTTATTAAAGCGTGCTAAAGCTGTGTACCCCAATGGAAATGGCATTCCTGTGACATGCAAGTCGCATCAAATGTGCTAAAACGTATGACATACTGCTGAAAATGCTACGTTCTCTGTTACTAGTTGTACTAGGCACACACACACATATATATATATATAAAGCTATTGTTAACAACATAAATCATACTTAACCGAGATATCTGCTAACTTTATGCTGCGACCCAGAGGATGGAAATGCTACTTCCTGCATCATGGGCGATCTGGTTAAGACGTCCGCGCACGCAGTCCACCGTGACGTACACTTCAGTTCCGTTTTGCACTGAGAATGACACCCTGAGCCCTAAGCTAGCCCATTCACTACCTTCCGGCATCTGACCCCCGATTTGGCGAGCGAGGACTGTCGGCGAAGCACCCTGCTGAACCAAAACGAGGTCGATCCTGCTACAGGAGTGTATCAGCCTCAAATCAAGAGCAACACTAGCAGTTCCTGCCTCCCAGAAGATGAAATTACGATGTGCGTGCTGCTTGTTTGCGCTTGCTAGTTGTAGTTGCGCCACTGTCGGGGACGTCTGGTGAAAAAATAAGGGCTTGTTCCTTACAGCACCAAAAGGAAGACCTCTTTTGGATACGGTGGCTGACAGAGCAGAGGACACAGAGGAGGGGATCCACAGCAGGCTTAGCATGCTAATCCCAGAGTCGTCGCAGAAGTAGCGCACGCTGCACTGCGCTGGTGCGAGGATTTCAAAAGTTAAAGTGTCTCCAGCGTCCACTGCAGCAGCAGCGGAAAGAGAAATGGATGTGTCTCTGTAGTGAACACCAGGCTTGAAGACTCGCGCCAGTTCAACACTGCTTTCATTCCGGTTGACGTACACTAACAGGAAGAATCCCTCAGATACACAAGCTTGACCCATCGAATAGACTGCTTGTTGCAGGACAAATTTTACCGTGCCCTTCTCTGTAAAACGGACACCACGATTGTCATGGCTCAGGGTCACCATGTAAGGATCAGAGATGGACACCGTACGAAAGGAAGGTCGGAAATTGGTATGGAAGTGCGCTGCAACCACAGTCTGCGCAGTCATGGCTATAGCACCTGTATCATGTGAGAGCCAGAGCAAACTAAAAGGTGCCATGAGGCCACTCTGAAGGTGCACTTTATCATTTTCTGCGTTACAGTGATTGCTATTGCTTCTGAGGAACAGGGACAATGTGTGACCTGGATCCACAATAGTCACCCCAGTCACACTGACACTCTGGAGGGATTTTCCATCCCTTTGCTCCAGGCGCATGCCACTTAGGTCCCTCCCTCCATCCTCGCTGGAATTCAACCTCAAACCCGCTTGGATAAAACTACGGCATCCGTGCCTCAAAGCTATATTATGATCGACCCAGACAAGTCCGTGCTGATGCAAAACTAACCAACTGTTGGTGCAAGAAACAAGTGCTCCATCAGTGTGTCCTTGGACGTGCAACTGCATGTTAGGAAACTCACTACCTTGGAGCAGGGAAACTTCCCCGGACCAGGTAAGAGAGAATCTGGTTTCAGAGGAGCTAGAACAAATGGTGTCCCTCATGGCTGAGCAAGGAGATGCCACAGGTTGGGAATCGCATTCCGAGCAAGCCTGGCATTCCTGCAGCTGGGAATTGTAGAAATAAGAATGACCACACGTTCCAGAAGCCGCGTCTTTTGACGACATTCCTGTACATCTGTATCCACCTGTCAACGGATATTAGGAATATCATAATAAATCAGGAACAAAGAATCCTTTTAGACAGTGGTGCACAATTCCCAATTTTAAACCTGGTCTTAAGACTCACCCGGTGTATTAAGACATCGGTTTTGGTCACCACATAAGTGCTGTATCTCCAAGCATTCATCTCTGTCCTGTCAGACAAATACAATTGTCAAGAGAGTCATACTCATGAAAGTCTTATAATACAGACTAGTCTTGTATGAAAAATAAAAAAGTAAGCACCTGACAAATCCTGTCGGCATGAATTAAGCACTGGGACACTAGAAAAAATCCTGGAAGACAAACGGTACACTTCTCGCACATTGGCCATTCCCCGCTAAAATCGCAATACTCGTCTTCTTGACAGGAGCTGCACTCAGGCATCTGTCTTCCCACCTCCACCACACTCTCTGCCATTTCCACCTTGGGTATGGTGTAGGCCTCCATTGTGTGTGTTCTTATCTCGGACCTGAGGCTGTCCAGGTGGCCCTCTAGATCTTTGTGCAGGGCCGCATTTCTAAAGTTATCCATAACTATTTGGTACTCCACCTTTACTTGCTCCATCTGTTCGAAAATCCTCCGCTGTTGGTCCAGTATCTCCTTCTGTTGGGCCAGCAGGACGTCCTGCTGATCCTTCAACCCATTCTGAAGATTACTGACTTCAGCTTGTTGAGCCCGGAGCTCCTCCACAAGCTTCTCTTGCCCCTTGGCTAAGTGAATCTGCAGCACCAGGGCATCCTCGGATGGGACTTCATTAGTGCCTGGGCAGTTTAGCATGAGAAACAAGTAAGTGATTTGAAAGTGCAATCAAAGGCAAAAAGAGCATTTGTGTTCACACATTTACATGTTTATAGTTTATATGATTAAGTCAGTGACAGATACTGCATCGAAACAGGATGGTGTTCAAGATTCCATATCAGAGTCTCACTAATACCAAATGGTGGAACCAAGTGGTGACAGGAACCTAAGTAAAAAAAATTCTATTTTAGTCTCACTTTAAATTTTAAAATGGCTAGCAACAGTGCTCTCTTCTGTGTTTCTCTCAAATCTTTTGGCAGAAACTGTAGAACGGGTTGCTTTTCTGCAGAAGCAGTTGGGTTGGTCAAACTTTCTGCACTAGTGGTCAAGATTGGTAAAAGTTTCTGTGGGTGAAGTCAGGATGGATCAAACTTTTTGAGAATGTGGCCTGGATAGATCAGAGTTTCTGTGGGAGTGGTCAGGATTGGCCAGACTTTCTGTGGGAGTGGTCAGGATTGGCCAGACTTTCTGTGGGAGTGGTCAGGATTGGTCAGAGTTTTTCCTTCAGTGGTCAGGATTGGTCATAGTTTCTGTGGGAGTGGTCAGGATTGGCCAGACTTTCTGTGGGGGTGGTCAGGATTGGTCATAGTTTCTGTGGGAGTGGTCAGGATTGGTCTGAGTTTCTACTGTAGCTAGTGGGATTGGTCAAAACTTCTGTAGGATCTCTAGGGATTTGACAAAACGTTGAGTATTTCTCTCAGTATTTTGATTGACAGTGATCAGTATTGGTCAAAGTTTCCACTCCAACCTTAACACACCATGTTTTCAGCTTGCCCGATGCCTCATCATATCAAAGCTGGTTTGTGTCCTGCAGGTCCTGTGAAGGGAATTTGTACAGCATCCAACGACTGTACAGTTGTGTGCTTCAAACTTTTGGTGAAGAACCACACATGGCTGTTTCACAAGGTTGTGTATTTAAACCAAACTTGTGAAAACTCCTCTGTTTCATAGTTTCTTTGCCTCTCTAGTTTTAAGCCCTAGTTTGCTAGTTCATGTCATAAATTTCCTCTGCTGTATTTTTACAATTTACAAGTACAGATCAACATGTCTGCTTGTGTTTTGTGTCCAGCTGTGAAAGCAGACCATGACATCTGTTTATACAACTTGAAGCTTCTTCCAAATCCTCTTGGAAAAAAAAAATCATAAAGTTTAACTGGATCTAATGTGTACAATCCTCTGCCCCTTACTATTTTCCTCATGTAACATCTCCTCCCTTCCTTTCTCTTCTTCTACTTACAGTATTAACGTTTAAAAGCTTAAAAACCACACACATGAACAAATGTCACACAAACACAGTGAAAAACTGATTATCTCTGATTAAGCTCATTTAAAAGGTAAATATGTGGTGTTTTAATGCGATAGCGGCAAAGGAGATCACATGCTCTGTCTTCACAGACCACAGTGAACATATGGTTTCAATGTGACTGACTTATTGAACTGTTTTTAAAGAATATCAATGGCCTGTATAAGTAATTTTAAGCAGATGATAAAAACTCGCAAATATACAGTGATTATAGCAGAGCTGACGTGTACGTGTGGGAAACAGCTTCGGTGGTGATTTTATTAACGTACAGCTTTTTTTATTGGACTCCAGTAATATAATGTTTATGTTTCTATACGTCAATCACATGAGATATTTAGGCTAGCGTTTATAAACTGTTAGTTAATTATCCAGCTGCAATTCTACTTTTGTTGCAGAGTTTGAGATCAGATTAAGATCTTATCTGGAGTTTATGAAAGATTCTGTGATAGCGTCTGATCTCCGTGTTATGGAGATTCTCATACAGCCAATGATTACAGAGTTCTTTTCCCATGTGCAATTTTCATAAGGTGTGAACCTACAACAAGTGTTACAACAAGTGGAGCCTGAAGTGCCGGAGTCATCCCAAACATCACCAGAAACAGAGTAAGTGAAATCCAAATCACTTTCGCATTTCCCCCTTATCGCTTTTCACAAATTTAAATCGTCGAGATATGATCCGAGTAAAAAAATCTGAATTGTGCCAAGAAGCTAGTAACGTGAACATAGCTGTCGCGTGAGACAGACTTCTTTCACATGCTAGCTGCTGAATGCTCAGGAAGTCTGGAGACTATCCTAGGGGACTCGCAGCATGAGACGGGGTACATCCTGGACAGGGTGACAGTCCTTTGCACTGCACACAAGCACACACTCACTCATACACACACACACACACACTATGGTCAATTTGGAAACACTAATTACTGTATAAACCGCATGTTTTTGGACTGTGGGAGGAAACTGGAGTACCCAGTATAGGGAGAACATGCAAACTCCGCCCCCACACACTCTCACTCGAGGTGAGATAGTGTAAAATCTGTAGGAATTAATATTTTCACCAAAATATTCCTTTACATCAGAGTCCCGTACTCAGTCTGTTTGATATAGTTTAGATCACATGCTCATTGAACCTGATGGTCCATCACACTGCACACAAGCTCATGCATTCACACTCACTCACACTCGTCATGGATACCGCTTCACTCATCATCAATACTGCTTTATCCTGTATACAGGGTCGCAGGGGGTCTGGAGCCTATCCCTGGAGGCTTAGTGGCATGAGGCGGGGTACCAATCCATCACAGAGCAAACACACATCCACACACTCATTCACACACTACAGACTACTATGTCTTTGGACTGTGGGACTGTTAGGGTTAACCCAAACTCTACACACACTTACAAATCAGAGATTGTCATGTACTTGGTCTGTTTGATGTAGTTTGGATCACATGCTCATTCACAGCTTTCCTTTTCCTGCTTCTCCTCATCCTCACCTGGTGTGACGTCACATGTGAGCTGTATCCCATTCTGGGTGCCGAACTCCCGCGGCGCGCGCTCCGCTCCGTCGCGCATGTGCGTGATGCACTCGCGTCCTGCGCACGGCCGCCGCCTGGTCTGCGCGCACTGCTCTCCGCCTGCGCAGCCGTCGCGTGCCTGTCCCTGTCCCTGGTCTTGTCCCGGTCCCTGTGCTTGGGCACGTGCACGGACGTGCGTCTGCGCCTCCGCCGTCGCGGCGCCGCTCCTGCTGCTCTCCTGTCGCGCCGCCACAGACGGGTGGATGATGGTGTAGGGCACCGCCGGCCGCCGGAGCGCGTCCCCGCGACCCGAGGCGCACCGCGCGCCGGCGCACGCTCCCGGGCATCGCGCTCCTCCGCACACCTCGACCGCGCTTCCTGCAGACGTGAGCGCGCAGACGGTGAGCCACAGAAGCGTAGAGAGGGGTGCCATTAAAAAGAGAGAGAGAGAGAGAGAGAGAGAGCATGCAACAGGTTCAGGAATCCGCACACCACGTGCAATCCGAGAAACGTCTATTGTATCATTACTTGCGTGCATCAGCACACACACACACACACTAGATAAAGTTCCCCTGTGTGTGTGTGTGTGTATGTGCGCGCGCGCTGACACCATATGCCACAGAGTTAATTGGCACCAGGTTTCCCCTTCAGCTTCCACTGGTGCTTTTAACCCATAACTCTCTTTTTAATCCTGGAAAAAAAAAAAAAAACTTTACACCCACACTGTCTCAATATAATATTAAATATAATTAACATGCAGTGCTAGTATAGATTATTAACAGTAAAACCTCTGTTCTGCTTCATGGGCTCAGGTCACTGTGACAGTTAAACAGCAAAATATCCGATTTATTAAATCTGCAGGAGTAAATACGCAGGATAAAACATGGGTGTGGAAGTGTGGGTCAATATCACCCTGTGCCACCCCTGTAGCCACGCCCCCTGTACCCCCTCATTAAAAGTGCCAGGACCAAGTAAATTTGAGGGTCTCTCCAGATTTAGCATTTTTACTGAATGAATTCAGGATCCACCTGACTAAACAGGAATTAGCGCACCCAGATGGCCAGATTATGTAACTACAAGCGGTTTCATACAAGCAATGCTTCCATCCATCTACGACCCTCCTAGGGGCCGTGGAGGCCAAGGGTGACCATTGTATTCATTCCAATTTTTACAACCGTGCATTCACACACTACAGGCTATTTGGGAACACCAATGAGCCTAATCGGCATGTCTTTGGATTGAGGGAGAAAACCGGACTACTCGGAAGAAAACCTCCAGGTCCGGATACAAACTTCATGCACACATTCCCGACGCAGGAATCAAACCCGGACCCTGGAGGTGCAAGGCGACAGTGCTAACTATTACACCACTGTTCCACCACAAGCAATTCTTACTTTTATTTAAATATACATTTAGTAAAATAAACTCCTCACTTCAACGTACGTTTAAGAAGAACACCAAGACACCGTGACATACCGGACAGTCCTTTATTATAAAAACCGCTGTACATCAACTGAGGGAAAAAAAAAAACGGGTTTATTTTATGTACAAAGTGAAGAGACAGAAGCTTCGGGCGGAGGTGATGAGTCACTAACACCGTGTGGTCGTGTTTCACACAGCATCAAGTCAATCACATTCTCATGACTGATCTGTTAAATTAATATAAAAGCAAACTTCAACATTATCGATTATTAAAAAAAAAAAAAAAAAAACTTCATTTCAACGACAATCTACAAATTCATGCTGTGCTTGCTTGTAACTGAGAATAAAAACTATTCGCACCCGAGTGAAAACAGATTTTACGGACAAAAACCACTGAGTCATCACTAGCTAGGCTATCTTGCTAAGCCGTAACCCTTCAGTTGTAGCTGTTTAACTTTACTAGCTAGCGAACGTTAGGCTAAGCACTGTATGGTGCTACGACAAGCACCAACAAGCTAACTGGCAAGCCAGCTAACCTTTGGCTAAATATGTATTACAGTACACTGTGTAAACCAGTAGGCAAAGTTGCTAGCGCACTAGCTAACATGAGGCAATTGTGTGTATAAAACTGTAGTCAAGCGAGTAAGTGAGTTAACGTTACGCTATCTACTTTTGTGTGTAAACCTTTAGCCATTGTCGTTCGAAACCTAGCTAAGATTAGGCTGTTATATCGTGTAAACAATTACTCAAGTTCCCCTAACAAGTATTCTATTTTCACCCGGGTGCAAATGAGGCAACAGGACTTGGGATGATCGTTACTAAAGGATGAAATTAGCCCGAATGTTTTTTTTGGGCAGAATGTTGTCTGATTCAATTCAGCCATATGGTACTTGAACAGGAATTTTTAAGGAGCTTAGCACAAATTCACAGCTAGCATGCTAGTCAGCACAGCTGAATTAAAGATTTTAGTAACTTATAAATTAAAGGACACATTGCTCCACTCATTTGCCACGTAACATCAGGTCACTTGATTAAAAATGTCTGTAGCATCATATATTTAAGAGTACATTTTCGTTTTTAAAAAGTGACTTAAATTGCCATATTTCTGCCCTTGAAATTAGTTCCCGACTGCTTAGCCCTAACTACCTAGCAACTTTCTTTGGAGAGCATGTGTTCCTTGAATTAACTGGGTAATGAGCTAATCTTGCTGGCCAATTAACCATCTCGCTAAATAGCTAGTGCAGTCAATGAACAAGTAATGTTACATTAGCAGTTGATTATAGTACAGATGAAGTACCTGGCTCATTAGCGATCTGGCTACACGGAACCCAGTTTGCAGCTGGCAAAACAAATGATATAGCTATGAAATGTTACGATCGCAACGTACGTGGAATTAAAACGCAACATACCCTAACACTGCAGGCAACATGGAATAAGGATGACCTAGTATATCATCCAGATTATACTGTAAATCACGACATTCAACCACGTCTTCCCTGACGCAAAGGGAGTAGTACGTTAAAATATAAACTACCACTTGTTTTCATTTTTACACTGACGAAACACGCACAATAACACGCACTAGTCACAACTGACAGGTTTCGTACAGTACCGTATGTACAAAAACACCTCAGAAAACCCGAAATCCGGAAGAACCGAAGAACTTCCTCAATACACCGCACATCGTAAATACTTAAATAGGTCAGATGAAAACGTTCGCGAGTTAGCGTTAGTCAGCGTAGTGCATGATGGACTCCACGTAGTTTCCGGGAAACAGTCCGGTGACGCCGTTGCACACGCCCTCGAACCATCCGTCGTCGTTTTTCTTGATGATGTAGATGATGGCGCCTTCCATGAAGGACAACTCGTCATCCTTGTCCTTGGTGTAGTCGTAGATGGCCACCACTGAAAAAAAAAAAGGAAAATCTCCTGGTGAAAGGAAAACTTAAAAATGGTATAACTGTCAGTCAGTCAGTCAGTCATTTTCTATACCGCTTTATCCTTATATACAGGGTCACGGGGGACCTGGAGCCTATCCCAGGA
>JAQQZT010000001.1:33649195-33659195 GCA_030068275.1 Clarias platycephalus
CTGTCTTGTCTCTGCTAGCCAGCTAACTAGGCCTCTTAGCTAGCTAGTTTAGTGTTTCTGTTAATTTTATGTTGTAATTTTATGTTGCATGTAGCACCTCGGTCCTGGAGGAACGTTGTTTCGTTTCACTCTGTACTAACTGTATATGGTTGAAATGACAATAAAAGCCTTTGAACTTGAGCTTGAACTTGATTGTGTAAAGCTGCTTTGTGACGATGACGAGTGTTAAAAGCACTATGCAAATTATAACAATAAAAAAAGTAACATGTATTACTTTATCCTGGTGAATCTTCTGCTGAATTTTACTGAACAGTTTGTTTGATGGACTGTTGATCATCTTGTAGGATTTGAATGAATTCTTCAGTAGATGTTAATGTGTGAACAGATGCATGTGAGAACTTCTCCACATGGTGTAACACAGTACTGTGTAAAAGTCTTGCACCACCCCTCATTTCTTATAAAATAAAATAACATCAAATTCTATTGAATTAGATTGAATTGAATTGTATTTTATTTTATTTAATGATGTTAATTAATTGAAAGAAATGGGAAGAAATGTTTTACTGCGAAAAACACCTAAAGGGACAACTTAAAATGTTTTTTAAACTCTGTGTTACATCCTCAGCAGCGACCTCATTTCCCCTCTCGTCTGTTCCAACCAATCATCATCATCATCATCATCATCATCATCATCATCATCATCCTGTTTCTCACTGGTTCATGCCTCAAGTTCGATGTTTTTTTATTTTTATTTAATGCTTGAATGGATCGATGGGTCACTGTGTGGTGTAACAAACAAAAATAAAACATCCCTCTGAAACCGCTCAGGTACAGGGACTGGAGCTAAAACAGTGAGAGCCTTCAGGAAGCCCCGAGAAAGTCTGAGAAAAGCAAGGTCTAAGAACCGAGCGGGGCTCAATACTTTTGCACAGCGCTGTATGAGAGGTTGTACGAGCGGTTCCCATAAAAATGTTTACTCTGCCTGAGATTGGAGCTCCGACATCAGCCTGTCGATACGGGCGTGTGTGTGTGTGTGTGTGTGAGCGCCTTGGTGTGACGCGCTGTGTTCGGTCCTTCACCTTAAACGTGTGCAGCTGAATAGGCGTGGCGGGTTATCTACAAACATACCGGCACTTCAGCTGCATTTACTAGAACAAGGTGCAGGTTTGAACGCGTTCTTCATCTCACACACACACACACACACACACACACACACACACACACACACACTGTGGAGGGATTGATCTGGACGCTCCTGGTTTGTAGATGATATACAGAAGTGTCCTGCTGCTGCTGCTGTTCCGACTCTCACTTCAATAGCTTCCTCTGTGTAAGAGTGTGTCTCGGTGTGTCCATGTGGCAGGGCCGGTGTGTGTGGATGGAAAACACTTCCTCAGACCCGAAATCTCCACCACACACACTCTCACACTCACACACAGAGAGAGGGATTGTCTGCGTTACTCCCCTCCCCGGCCAAAAAGCAACAGAAGGCGACTAGTGTGCTGGTAGTGCTGTGTGTGTGTGTGTGTGTGATTGACTCCTGTACTTTTGCACCGCACAGCCCTGAGGGCGAGGGCGGATCCCGTCCAGGCTGTGTGTTTATGCTAATGCTAAGACAAACATTTCAACCTTGAGTAACAGGTACTGTCATATAAATAACACTAATTGTCTTTTATGACATGCCATGTTGCGACACACACACACACACACACACACACACACACACACACACACACACACACACACACACACACACACACACGTGGATGTGAAGAGGCAGGACGATCGAGACAGCCAGTCGCTGCGCTCTGTGAGGCTCGGCGGTATGCTAGTGGGCGGAGTTACCAGCGGTGGCTCACTTGGAGGCGCAGCTCGAGCAGTTCTTTACACACTCTTTACACTCTTCACACACAACTTGGAGAAACTGAGGTTTTGGAATTTTTTGCCTGGGGGACGGAAGACGCAGGGGGAGGGAGACGCTCCAGAGTCTCAGCAATGATGCGTCCTGTATAACAGCAATCATAATGATGATGATGATGATGATGATGATGAAGATGCTAATAAAGGTAAGAGGTGAACCTTCATGCTGTTCTTAGACATCATTCATTCTCTCTCTCTCCTTCTGAGCTTCTGATATGCGCTGACGTTACGCCGATGCTTAAAATATTTCTAATAAAAGTTCAAGAAGTAGAACGGAAGGAATTTCTCTCAAATAAATAAATAAATAAAACGTAGTAGTTATTTTTCGGCAGAAGATTGCCTGGTGAGGGAGGAAGCGATCTCTCTCTCTGATGTTAAAGCGTGTGGACGCGTACAGTAGGTGCGATGTTTATGTATATTTCCTGAGGTGTGACATCCCGTCTTTCAGGTTTGGACTTAGTGAGTTAATACCACGAACCCGATAATGATACAGATTTAATTATTATACCGAAGGAGATGTCAGGCATTCCCGGAGTGACGAGCTGTGATTGGCCGCCCGTCCTGTTATTCAGGTTTATTTATTCTGAGATTATATGTGACACTGTAATTACACCAGTTTAGATTTCACAAAGACTCGACTGTTTTGTTAAGAAAGTTGTTTTGTTTTTTCCTATTTATCGTAGAGAGATTGAGACTCGTATCTAAGACCTGCACTCGTCACCTGTTACCTGCCTCTGGGACTCGTGGAGCTTTAGCAGGTTTATTTATGTATATATATATAGTTTTACTTTGCTTCTGGAAAAAGGCTTTTTTCATCATTGATGTATAATGTTGTGTCATGTGATGCTGTTAATGTAAATAACGTTTAATTTTGGTAATAAATCAGGCATCCAGGTATAACCTTTTTTAAAATAAAATTTTCTACTTTTCATTTTTAAAATCACAATCTTAAAGCCGGTAGGTTTAAAACTACAAAGTGAGAGCGTAGAATTTCTACACATTTTTATATTATATAATATTACATTGCAATATAATTTTATACTTAAAAAATAGTTTCATTTAAAGAAAGCAGTTGATTTGATGTTAAATAAAAAAAAATTAAACAAAAATTTAAAACTGATATTTAAGAAGTTAACAGGTTCTACAAATTACAGATTAAATTTTTTTAAAGGTTTCTTTATAAGTATTTCTTGAAGTGTTACACAATGCTGTTACTCATATATACAGTATCACTGATGTTTTAATTATGTTTTAAATAAAAGAACGTTCTGTGTAAAGCTCATCATTCAGACCGTAGATTATCCTCACTTGATCAGGATCGACTATAATAAATAAATAAATAAATAAATATTGTTTAGTAACAATTCATCCTGATCTTGGAATTTTAGAATTCAAATGTCAGTTGAACTTTGTTTCATGTTTTTTTGTTTCACATCATTACATCAACTCGCTTTTTTTAATCGAACATATGATTGAAAAGATTCTGCTATAAAGCTGATAGCTGGATTCCGATCTGATATTATTTTGCATTTGATAAACAGACTGATAATAAGTAAAGATAAACACGCCTCCGACGTGCCAAAACCCAGATTAGGGTGTAGCGTAGCGTGAAGGTGTCAGGTGTTGAGCACTTGTTTAAAAATTGGTGAGGTTTGATCAGATTTCAGGCTGTCTTTGGAAAGAAAGAAAAAGAGTTAAAGATGTGTGTTTTGTGTTTAGGGCTGCGTGTGAGCGCTGAGTGAAACGAAGGAAACTGGAAACTCAAGGAAGTACAAGCGTGACCATGCCGAACGGAACGGAGCAGGTAGGACTTTCAGCTTTCTTTCAATGGGATGAAATGAAAATTTTTTTTTATAAAATAAACACACCTCTAAGTAGAAGTAAGGATTAAACACCAGGTCAGCTCCATGGGATCGGGTTCCAGCCTCCACGCTGAGCTCTGCACCCTGGCTCAGTCGGAACAAAGTTAGAGAGTTTTTATAAGGTCTGTTGTAGATCTAGACTGAGTGTGTGTGCGTGTGTGTGTGTGTGTGTGTGTGTGTGTGTGCAGAGTAAATGAAAAACCTGTAGCAATCAAACATCAGTGAGCTTCAACACCAGCTTTACCTCTGACACGCCTCTTTAATGTGTTTATCCGGCGCGCTCTCTGTACACGTCCCTGCTGTAGAAAATAAACCTTCACCTCCTGACCAAGATCTGTAACTTTATACGTAATTATTTATCGAGTGCAATGACTGGAGTATGTATTTAATAACATTCAGATGTTGTGTAGAGATCACTCTGTGTGTGTGTGTGTGTGTGTGTGTGTGTGTGTGTGTGTGTGTGTCCTCAGCCCATACTGGTTCTCGCCACTAAACCCGCTTCGTTCAGCCATGATGAGGTTCAGAGCTGCGCCCGGAGCGCCTGGCTGAAGTACGTGTCTCTCGGGGTGTTGGTGCTCCAGACCACCTCGCTGGTCCTCACCATGCGCTACTCGCGCACTCTGCTGTCCGACGAGCCGCGATACCTCGCCTCCTCCGCCGTGGTGTTCTCCGAGATCCTCAAGATCCTCACCTGCACCCTGCTCGTCTTCGGCAACACCAGTGAGTCTCCAGAACCAGAGCTTTACTCATGGGGCGCTTTTACCAGAGTCATGAGATTCACTGAGATACGAACCCCAGTAACTCAGACATTAAAGCAGGGCGAGATAATGATATTATACTGATAAATTATAGTACAGGACACGTCTCTGAGATATCACAGGCGTCTTTCTTTAACTATTTTATTTTTTAAAATATCTCGATATATTTTTATAAATATAAATAATATAAATGCTTTATTACGCCTAAAAATCCAGACTTATCCGTTTTTTTCACATTAAAGGTTTATTTTATTTGTAATTTTTTTAATTGTAAAAACAATCTAATTTATTTTTTCTCTTGTAAGTAATTTAGCAGGTCTCCAGGTATTTTTTTTCATAACTTTTTCATTCCTTCTATCTAACTGTTGAGTTTTAAAATTGCAAAGTAAAGGTATGAAATTATTTATTTTATATTACAATATTCTTTCATAGTTTTTTTTTTTTTTTTTAAGTCAAAATAGTTACATAATCAGGAAAGCAGTTAATTTGATGTTAAATAGAAATTTTTAAACCCAAACTTTTACAATTTTTCCTCTTGTTTTTTTGTGTAAATTTATTTAAGTAGAAAATAAACTAAAGTTTTAAATGCATCACTAGAGTTTTGCTTTGAGTTCAAACTTTAAGTATTTCAGTATAATATAATAAAGTGTCCTATGATGTGTTTGTATTCTCGCCGTATCGCATTCACTCCGAATGAAAATAATTTTGGTAAAACATTTAAACATTATAAAATATTACATTGCAATATCGTTTCATACCTTTTATAAAAAATAATAATAAAAGTTACCTACGAAGAAAGTGAAATTATTTTATTTTATTTAAAAGTGATCTTTAAGAAGTTTAAAAAGTTAAAAGCTTCTACAGATAAATTTTTTTCTAGTAGAAGTAAAAAATAAATAAGAGTATCAGGAAAAGATATATTTTTTTAACTAACTTATTTTATTTCTTTTTAAGTGTTTCTTGTATCCTGGTCGTACTGTATATCACTCACTCCTAGTGAAAATAACATCTGACGAAACTAATGAGTTTTAAATAAAAGCACATTCTGTGAACATTTCTGACATAAACTATTATTTAAAAATTTGAAATATTCCATGTAGCATTTTCAGAATGTATTGTTTAAGTTTAAAAAGTTGAGAACCAATCAATCAATCAATCAATCAATCATTACGCTGATTTTATCTCCCAGCATTCAGGGTTTTACATTCTCTTCTGGAAGTGCTCAGAATTCCATCACGTTGTCGTGCCAGCGTTCCTCTAGCCTTTCCTGTTTTGCGTTCCTCAGGGTTCAGCGTTCGAGGCCTGAATCAGGTCCTGAAGGAGGAGATCGTCCACAAACCGTTAGACACGATGAAGCTCGCGATCCCGTCAGGCATCTACACGCTGCAGAACAACCTGCTCTACCTGGCTTTGTCCCACCTGGATGCCGCTACGTACCAGGTGACCCAGACGCCTCACGTCACTCACTCTGACGAACAAACACGGGCGTTTGTGGAAAGGGTTGAAGGTACGAGCTGATAAACAGGAGGTTGTGGGTTTGTTTTCCAGGTTACGTATCAGCTGAAGATCCTGACCACCGCCCTGTTCTCCGTGTCGATGCTCGGGAAGAGGCTCGGTGTGGCGCAGTGGCTCTCCTTACTCGTTCTGATGATAGGCATCGCTTTCGTGCAGGTGAGAACGACCGGACAATCACCTTCGCTTATTTTCTTTGTGATTTTAAAGTGCTTGTGAGTTTTGTTTTAAATATGAGATTACAGTTTTTCTCGATTGTTTAAACACACTTCTTGAAACTATGCCTCGTATTCTCAAAACAGTAAACACAAATCCATAACGTCTCACCCAATTTCCCATGCATCATAGTTTCAGGTCAAAATGAAGCTCTACACTCGAAACCATTCATTCTTGCTGAAAAACCAAACTTTGCCCACAGACATTAACACACAAGGCCTCAAACACACACACTACAACATACACAAGTCTTACACATTGGTGCAATAAATTAAAAACAATATTTCCAAAACTGGTAAGTTATGTTGCTTGTGGTTCTTCCCCTCAAAAACCTTTTCACATGATGAACACGAAAGACGCAACCGATGTGTATACAGTAGCACATTTTTATTCATGTACTATACAGTACAACACACACCAAAAACATTATTCCACCTCAGCGTCCTGTCTTTGGTCTGGGTCGGGCCAGAGAATCTCATCCACATCATGGCTATAGTGGCCCTAGCCAGGCAGTGGGGGTAAAATCCTCCTGCCTGATCCACCCCTGGCATGCATCTCCTGATATGTCTAGGCAGGCTTCTTCCATGGCCTGGAGGAGGTGAACACGGACATAAGGTTCTCTGTCGTACACTTTCCACCGCCATGCCGAAAATAACCCCTCTATCGGCTTTAGAAAGGGAGCGTATGCAGACAGACTGATGTTAGAAAACCTTGGGTTATTGGTAAAGCAGTCATGAACCAGAGCAGCATGATGGAAGTATAGTGAGGCTGCTGTGGCTGTGCTGGTTCCCTGTGGTCCAGCTGGAACATATGTTGTCTTAGACCATCAAGAAAAGCAAGGAGAAGCACAGTGTCATAGGGTCCTAGAATGGCATGGCGGTGGAGGACCCCTCGTTGGCTGATGGCTGCGCACATAGTGACATTCCCTCCACACTGCCCAGGGACATTTACAACAGCCCGATGGGCAATTATGTTCCTCCCCCTTCTCCTCCTTTTGGTCAGGTTAAAACCTGCCTCATCCACAAAGATAATTTCATGGGGAACCGGCCGTCCTTCAATCCCAAAGATTCTCTGCAGAACACATAACACAGTGGAGTAAATCGCTACCCTGAACCACAGTTCAAGAGTGGACAAATGGCAGCATAAATGCTGTGATGTAACACAATACTTCATACAATATCAAAACTCATACCTGAACATATTCCACTCGTTGGTTTTTCACTCCGTCAGAGTTTCGTTCTAAAGGGACGCGATAGGCCTGTTTCATCTGGATTTGGTTCTTTCGGAGGATGCGGTCAATCGTGGAGAGGCTGATGGCGTTTACCCCTCGAAAATGATGATCATCTTCAATCACTCTCCTTTGAATCTCTCGCAGGCGAATTACATTATTGGCAATTACCAAGTTTACAAGCTGCCTCTCTTGTTCCTCCGAGAAAAGCCTTAACCTGCCTCCACCAGATGGTCGTCTCTGTGTCCTACAGAAATAGAACTGTTGAAATACTGTAACTGTCACACATCCTTTTTACAGGAGAAAAATTTAAACATACTGAAACTCAAGAAACTTGAGTTCAGTAACTCAAAAGTTACTGTACAGAGCAGTCTTACTGCAAGTACACCTACCTGTTTTCCTCCCTGAAGGTTCTGATGATGGAGGCTACAGTGAAGCGACTCAAATTTGGCTTTATTCGTTGCCCAGCCTCATAGTCCTTCATAGTCATACCGTGGACAAGGACATGGTCAACCAAAGTGGCTCGAATTTCATCCGAGACCGCTTGTCTCTTTGCCCTTCCCCTTCCTTGTCGCCATCATCCTCTACCTCCTCCTCCTCCTCTCCCTCTTCCTTCACCAGGTCCTCCTACTCGACCTCATCCTCCTCCTCGACCTCCTCCTCCTCAATCTCCTCCTACTCGACCTCCTCCTCCTCCTCGATCTCCTCCTCCTCTCCCTCTTCCTTCACCAGGTCCTCCTACTCGACCTCCTCCTCCTCCTCGACCTCCTCCTCCTCAATCTCCTCCTCCTCGACCTCCTCCTCCTCGACCTCATCCTCCTCCTCGACCTCCTCCTACTCGATCTCCTCCTCCTCGACCTCCTCCTCCTCCTCGATCTCCTCCTCCTCAACCTCCGCTTCCTCCTCGATCTCCTCCTCCTCCTCAACCTCCGCTTCCTCCTCGATCTCCTCCTCCTCCTCGACCTCCTCCTCCTCAACCTCTTCCTTTGCATCTCTTTGGATCCATTTCAAACCTGAATGAGCTGACTTTGGCCCTTTTATCTATCCATCAAAGTTTCGGATTGGTGTGTGATAAATTTTGACTCCTAGTGTTTCCACTTGGTTAATCGTGTGCTAATTGAGCTCAAGCTGTGCTGATTTAAGTTAACATTATTGAATGCTAGTGCTTTCTAAATTGCCACATGGTGTAAGCACTGAAAAATGTAGGGATTTGTGTGTAGAGTTTTGCAGTAACAGTTCATCAAGTCTGACTCATGTGTTAAAGCAGGGGAATAGTGTTTATAGTTCAGGGAAATGGGTGTGCTTTTTGAAAAATAGTATTATGGTTTTGAAATTTTAGTTCAAAAGATTGGTTATAGTGTTTTAGCAATCGAGAAAAACTGTCATTTAAACCGTCTCCTGGGTAGTCTGACTGGGTCGCGCGTCCAAACATGAAGGACCGGACTGTGGATTTCTGAGACGGCTAATTGTATTTTGAATTGACATGGTACCCCTCATGTGAAAGGGCGTGGCCATGGGTTATAACCCTGACAGCCTGCTGGATTAACAATTTTGCTGCTCAGAGCAGCTTTTGTGCTGATACGGAGAAAGCAAAGACATGGCTACATGTTTGGTCTGACTCAGGGATCTCATGATGACACTTTATCTGTACACATCGTCACTTCTGTGCTGTAAGCTGATTGGCTGAAAGGTCTCAGTGCAACTTCTTCAACTTGTTAAAGCTGAAAGAAGAATACAGACCGGGCTCAGGAGTGTCGTGTAAACACACACACAAATAAAAAAGTCTGTATACACAAAAGCAGACAAGCACAAAGCGACAGGTAATGAGTGTATGGCCCCGTGTCTTCGTGTCTCCCTCAGTGGCCGGCGAAGTCTGTGTCCAGCCCCGAGGAGCAGGAGGTGGCCGCGGGCTCGCAGTTAATCGGCGTGCTGGCCGTGCTGACCGCCTGTTTCTCCAGCGGCTTCGCCGGCGTTTACTTCGAGAAGATCCTGAAAGAGACCAAGCAGAGCGTCTGGATCCGCAACATTCAGCTGGGTCAGTGAGAACGTCTACACTGCCTGTTTGTTTTGCGACTGGATGTATATTAAGTCTGCGTTCTGTCCTCTCCCCGCAGGTTTGTTTGGTCTAATCTTCGGGTTGATTGGAGTGTTTGCGCAGGATGGGGATAAGATCCGGGAGAACGGACTTTTACAAGGATATAACAGCGTGACCTGGGTGGTGGTGATGCTACAGGTAAATCATTTATATGCTTTTCTCTTTCTCTCTGTCTCTCTTTCTCTCTATTTAAAAAAAAAAAAAAATATATATATATATATATATATATCATCCTGTTCCTGATGTAATGATTGGTTTAACCCGGATTCGTTTTGGACTCCAGGCTATGGGTGGCTTGATTGTCGCGGCGGTCATCAAGTACGCGGATAACATCCTGAAGAGCTTCGCCATGTCCGCCTCCATCCTGTTATCCACCCTCATCTCCTACTTCTTGCTCCATGACTTCAAT
>JAQQZT010000001.1:33696659-33716859 GCA_030068275.1 Clarias platycephalus
ATAAGTATAAGAATAAGAATGTTTGATATTGTTTTTATTCCTTTCAATTTATTATTATTATTATTATTATTATTATTATTATTGTTCATTCTTTCGAGGGCACTGGTGGCTCCCCGGGTTTGATTCCCAGCCAGTGACTTAGTAGTTAGCACTGTCACCTCGCACCGCCAGGCTCTGGGTTTGATTCTCACCTCGGGTCTGTGTGCATGGAGATTGCATGTTCTCACTTGTGCTTGGTGGGTTTCCTCCCAAAGACAAGCTAAATGACCTTCCCAAATTTCCCGTAGTGTGTGAATGTCGACTGGAGGTCCTACCACGGTCGTAAAATGGGAATAAATACAACTGTAATCACCATTAGCCACCACGATCCCTGGTTGGACAACAGAGGGTCTTAGATAGATGGATTAAATAATAATAATAATACGTTTAATGTAGACACATCTCAAAGTGCTTACATAAAAAAGATTAGCATGAAAATTACCCAGCTTTAAAAGCTTCAGTAAACAGGTAAGTTTACTAAGACTGATATAAAAGGACACAAAGACTGCAGGGAGTGTAAATGATCCAAGGGAAATCCACAGACGAGGAGCTGCAGAGACGGTTCTGTCTCCCACTGAATACAGTTTTGCGGTATTTTGGGTAAGAAGGAGCTGTTGCAGGCTCGGCGATTGCAGTTGGAATTTAGTGGTGAACGTAGTTCTTTCAGGTTAAAGAGCGGCAGTCTGAGAGACGCGTTGGTGGGTCACGAGCAGAAATTTTATATTCTATCCTATATAATAGAGAGCCAGTGCAGAGCTTGCAGAACAGGTGTAGTGGGATCAAATAATTTTGCTCCCTGCAGGATTCTAGCAGCACTGTTTCAAATGTATTGGAGTTTCAGAAGCCTCTGATCAGAGATCCTGATAAAGAGTCCAGCCAAGAGGAGATAAAGGGATGGACAGTTTTGGACAGAGTGGGGACGTAGCTTTGCTATGTTCCTGAGGTGAAGCAGAGGTGTTTTGATGTGGTTATCGAATGTAAGATGAGAACCGAACCGTACACCCGGATTAATCACTTAGGAGGATAAGGGAACACTCATGCCAGAGAACATGATGTTGGGTATAGGGGTGTGACAAAGTTGGTAAGGGTGCACAGACTCAAGGCAAGAGGTTAGGGTTGCGGACAAAGAAATAAATTTTACTAGACAAACTTAGACAAACAAATACATTTAGAAAAATAAAATCACCAAAAAAGTAAAAAGCTTAATGAATTTTTAAATAGGTGAAACTTATTTATTTATATATGTATTTATTGAATTCTATGAATGATAATATAATAATAATATCTATGAAAATATATTATTAATTATTAATATTATTAATTTTGTTATGTATTTAGTAAGTCGATATGATCGATCAGTGGGGATATGAAGAAACTGTGACATGTTTGATTGACAGCAGATGGACAAACAAACAAACAAATAAATAAAATTAAATGTAGAAATAAAATGTAACACAAAAACATTTAGTGAAAATTACACAGAATGTTAATAGGTGATTAGCCATGTCCGCCACCATGACAGAAAATTGCCCGACCCAAGTTACACTTGAAGTCCTTTTCATGTAAAATTTAAATAAAAGCAGTTAAAAAATTTTTAGCTCTTCAGATTTTGTCCTTGACAGTGGAACAGGGAGAAACGATGTTCGGTCATCAGACAGAACTGATTTTACTCACGCATTTACAACAGGAGCCAATGTTAGCCGCTAAACTAGCTAACAAGCTAGCTGACAAACACACAGACCTCAGAGTGGTGTTTAAAATTAGTTTATTTTTTGTTAATACTTTATATTACACCTTTAATATACCTATCGTTTTCAATCTTTATGTTATGGTAGAACCTGTGAAGGCCGTTTCCTACACACTTAACGTTTGCATATTCTGTTCTATCTGGGATGAACAAGATGCAACTGATAAATACAGATATTACTTCACACGTAGACTTCTCTATGAGGTGAAACTGTAACCGGGGAAACGGTACACACACACACACACACACACACACACACATACAAGTAAAAAAAAAAACTCTTTCTAGGTCACATAAGGTCTAAAAAATAACGCAAATAATACATTAATGCAAACAAAATCTGTTAAACTGATGGTGGCCGTGTTCCTGATTCATCCAGATCAAAATAACTAGCATTTATAATCCTGGAAAATGTGTTAATACATCTGATAAACCTTCCAATTAAAACATGAACTCAACAATATGTCACTTAAATAACACTTAAATAATCCTGAAGCGTGATAAACACAGACAACCCTGTTTGTTTGGTTGGTTGGTTATTTTAGTTTTTTATATAATTTCTAGCTTCCTAAGAATCAACAGTCGTTGACATTTCTCTGTCCTGTGTGTTACAATTATTTCTGCAACAGGTAACAAAAATCCACTTGAAATTCACTTGAAAAAGTAGAAAACTAGCCACAATGCTAGCTCAGGTAATGTTCAGGTACAAAGTTAAACACATGTTGTAGCTGTTAGTGCGTATAGGTTTTTTTCATTAAAAAAAAAAAACTTTAAGATGCTAACAACAATTATATATATAATTATTTATTTTTCACACATCCTAGTTAAGCTGGGATACAACACCTCCTTGTACAGATAGGCTTAAGGGCCTTGCTTAAGGACAGTGGCAGTTTAGCTGTGTTGGGGCTCGAACCCCCGACCTTCCGATCAGTAAACTTCAGCGGTAACCATCTGAGCCACCACTGCCCTACCAGTATTGGAACCCTTTCTGAAAGGTTTTTACCACCTCAAACACTCGGTTTGTGGGTTCTCCAATATGTACAGTAACATGTATAAGCTAATAAATAAATGTTAACACAAACATTTCCATGCTGTTCATCTTATTGTGGACGCTGTAAAAAAACTATTTTTGAAATAAAACCTTCTGATTTAAGACTATTTTTATGTGTTTTGATATCGCTTTGTGTTAGCTAGGAAGTGACCAGTCACGAGCATGCTACTACCTGCTTGCCTACTTTTATAACTCAAGAGAAGATAACTAAAAATTAATAATAATAATAAAAAAATTAATGAAAACAAATAAGACTGTTAAACATAACTTTTTATGAGACGTTTCCTAATTATTTTGTGTTTATCAATACGGTTAATTTTAGCTAGTTAGGTCTCCAGCCGTGGTCTGTACTCGTTCATGTGATTCCTTCGGTACCTTTGCAGAATTCTCAGAATTAAATTGAGTAAATTCAGGTTAAATCAGCAACCAAACAAGCAATCAACATGTCCTAAGTTTGTAAGTTTATAGTTTTGCTAAACTAAAATGGCTATTAGCTAGCATGCCAGAACAAAGCAGGTATCAGTCATGCTGTGGCCATCAGGTTGTCAAATATGTATTGAATCTCGTCATAATGACTACATTTAAATATTTTCTTTTCGGGAAAAATACCGTAGCTGGCAATGTGGCTAGTTCTGAAACTAAGGAAGGTTAAAAGCTGAGATTCACATCGTAAATTGAGAATAAAACTCAAACAGATGCCTAGAACATGTTAAATATGGAACATGCTAAAACAGCAGTTTTGACTTTCAGATATACTGTATAAAATGGCCATTTTTACACTTAATAAATAATGTGTGTTTTGTTGAGAAATGCATAAAATAAAAATGAACGTTGAAATAAAGTGCTTGATGTCATGATTTTTTTTTCTCCAACGACTAAACATTGGCTTATGATAATACAGAGAAGCTGTATATCCATTTAGACATACATATAACAATTCTTATCTTACATTTATACATGATCATCAATATTGCTACACGAAAAGAGAAAAAAAGAAAGAAAGAAAAAACATTAAAAAAGTCCACATTGTGGAAAATCAAATTGTTAAATAGTTCATACTGCGGAATGCTGCATTAAATCTGGACACAGATTCTGTGTCGCTTAATTATCAACATGATTAGCATTCTGATTCAAGACACATGATTAGAAAACGCTCAGGCATCGCTATGTTGCATGAAAATTGTATTCCAGAGTTTTATCGAGATCTAATAATGGAATCGTCATCGAATGTCCGCTTTTTCAACCTCACAGACAAATACGTCACCTCACAACCGACGCTAATATCAAAACTCATACGAAACTAATCTGATGTCTACGAAGCTTTGTTTCTGTTTGTTTTGTTGTTGTTTTTTCTGCCCAGGCTCCTCTTGAATTCAACATTTGGTTGGAACTGGTTAGAAAATCTGAGGTAAATTTGAAGTCCAGTATCATCATGATGTATATAGCATCTAGTAAAACACATCTTATTTGCATTGATTTGGAGGGAAAAAATAATTCTTTTAAAACACAACCGAACATCACAGCGTTTCCGCGATTACATCGGCTAATCAAACTCTGGGGTTAACAGTACACGATATCGCCAGGCATGTGCCGAGGTTTTATTTTTAGATCTCAATAAATCCTTGTGTGAGTGAGCAAGCCGAAATAGCTGGCTGGCTAGGTAACGCTAGTTAGCTAGCAAGATACCTACAGTATATTGCCAGCTAGGCTGTATTACATTAAACTAACAGGTTTAACACAGTGCACGTTTCAATACAAACACAAATCACTTTCATCCTGAATTGCATCATCTGTGGTGGGAGTACAACTAATACTAACTAGCTTACAAAAACAGGCTAGTTGCATTGAATCAACCCTAAAGAGCAAATATAATATATAATAGATATAATATATCAGTTATATGGTATAACTTGTAGTGTTAGGTAACTAGCTAGTTCATTCCTGTCATTCTCTAAATTTGGTCAATTTTATGGAAACTTTCACCCTAAGAATGACTGTGAAGCTTAATTTGCTGAGAAAAAAAACCTCTAGCTAGCAAATTATACCATTCAGGTCCCTTTAAATTTGCTAGGTAAATCTTATCCTACAAAAGACTTAATAAACTTAAATTGTAAACTTTTTCAGTCTTTGTGACAGTCCTTTGATGTCTTTGATGTTTATGAAACTTGTTGGAAACTTTCATCTGTTGAACAAAAAATAATCTTGAGTTTAATATTAAAATTGTGAATATTGCAATAATTTAAATATCTGGTTATCGGCACATGCCTGGGATATGAAGTCACAAACACACGGACACACACTATCAAGCTCTGAGAGGAAACTCTGCCTTCGTGCATAAACCCAGCAAAAATTATTTTGCTGTATTGCATTTATCCTGAAATTGCCTTCATACACACACACACACACACACACACACACACACACACACACACAATATTCTATGCCGGAGTGCCATTATTTCTCAAATTCCAGGTTCCTTTGAAAGTTAAAAATATTAAGTCTCTTCAGTGGTGAGTTTGAAAACGCCATCGGTCCGTCAGTTCCACGAGCCGCCGTCGTCGCCTAACGTCAGTTATCTGCCAGATATTTACCTGTAAAATAGATGAAATAACACTGAAACACAGACAGAGAATTGACAGAGAATTGATGAATTCTGGATTCTGATTGGTCAGAAGGTGTTGATGAATTTCCTGCAGCAGCAGCTCCAACATTAGCTTTAGTTGTGCTCCTTCTTACAAGTTAGCATTTCTATATTAGCAGCTCATTTTGTTAATGTTTGCTCAGTGACATCATGTTTAAACATCATTTATAAAATTCACACACCTGTCGAGAAGCGTTTCTTAACCAGGGACAGTCTGTATCCGCTTCCCAGCAGCTGGAAGTCGCAGCCAGACAGCGTGCTGCCCTCACTAGTGAACTGCACCGCCAGCTGGGACGGTTTACTCGGACCATCAGTCAGCTGGAAGCGACACAACAGCGCCCCCACTCCTAACATGAACAAACACAAATCAGATCGGCTCAACTCATTTGGTAGCGTTATAATGGCTTGACCAGCCAGAGAGGGTTGGGCTAATAAATCATTTAAACATTAGAACACCATAAGAATTTTCAGCTTGCTCCTTTATTTTTTCCTGTTTTTCCTGTTCCTACATAAATGAGTACTACATTAAATTAAATACATCAAAGAATAAATAACCTATAAAGAATCTCACCACCACAGTAACACCAAATGACCAGTTGAACAAAAATGATAACTATTTATCAAAACTCTTTTGTACCTCCATTTTCTGATTTCTGCGAGAGTTCAGAGATCTTCCATAGGATCTTCTGGGATTCCGGGTTCCTGAAAGAAAAATCGACCAAACTAATTTAACCATCCTCGCATGATCATATGGAGATCAAAACCATTAAGCGTGCAGCTGTCTGTATAGCTGCGCAATTCTGCGATTTGAACTCACAACCACCTCGGGACAAAACACAAATCACACACTCTCACCATGTGGCTGGAGGCAGCATGGCCTGCAGTTTGGCAACACCGCCATCCACTGGTACCAGGAAATGGATGTTGTTGAGGGGTGTGGGGTTGGGCATGGACTCTGCGTTGTATTTGTAATCTATCCTGAGGTCGGTGCTGTTAGCATCGCCGCGCCAGCTCAGTGCCAGGTTCAACGGAGTCGACTGGATCCCCCGAGCCAACACCTGGGCAAGAAGAAAAACACAGAGCAAACATCAGGTGATGTTAATAAAACACCACATACTGACTCAGGTCACATCATACTGGTGATGTGATGGAGCAAAGTTACTGCTACCAAACTGACAATGATCTTTTTTCTATAATAGCACTTCTCCAAGCATAATATTCTGGCAATTTGACAACAACTCAACACATAATATATTTGTATCTATCTATGCTTACATCTAGTCTCAGAGACAGTAAAACAGTTTAATTCCCGTTCTAAGAATTAACACTTTCTGATCAATCAAAATGGAGAATTTGAATGATGTAGTAATTATTGTGTTTTTTCATTGTTTAAAGAAATATATTTGTCTACTGCTGATGAAATGAAGCTTGGTAAAGTTCTCGGCTCACCTGGTACTTCAGCATGTCCACATTATAGTACGTAGCCTGAGGCCGCTGGTCCGCCACCTTCTTGAGATGAGCCATCAGGTTGGGCATGTTCACTCGAAACTCTTTACAGTCAGAGACGGCAGGCATCGGGTCACTGCACGTAAGTGCAGACGTCATGTTATTATAACCAAATATTTAATCAGCAAAATGAACATAGCCAAGTCCTTTCACGTGGCCTAAATTACAGGACATTTGGTTTATGGATACGAGGTAACAGTGCAACTTAGTTCACACAATCAGACCCCCTATGTCGGCCATTTATAATTTATACTCCCATGCCAATTTCGGTAACTGTTGACATTCTACACATGGATTTTACCAGCAGAGCAGCTGAGGGTTGGGGAGGACCTGCTCCAGTCGGCTGTAATGACTGATGGTGAAGGTCAACACCGGAGGACTCGGCTGATTCGAGAAATGCCTTGTGATGCCTGCCGGGAAGGACAGAACCATCTCTCCGGTTATCTTCACCACACACCTGCAGAGACACAGAGGAAGGGATGGTGGAAAATTAACAAGTCAAAAATGCATGAGCGAGGCGCATTCATGGTGTGGCTGGACTTCACACTTGGTGTGGCGTAGTTCATACTTGCTGGGGTCGGCTCCTTTGAAGTAGGCGCTGATGGTCTCTGTGAAGGCTGCTGCCACCGGTAGGGTGTCCTGGGGGCCCATGGTGAGGGGACTTGGTCCTCTCGAACAGACTGAAACAAAGAAGATAAACTAGAATATACTCTAACTCAAACGAGTAGGGAAATTAGACATGAATTAAGATTATTTTGAGCATAATAATCTAATAAAATTTCTCTCCACATAGACCACTCAGGTGCTTACATTTAGTCCCTTCATATTTCAAGTGCAGACTCGATTACTGCACCGTGCTCCTGGCAGGTCTACCACTGTACGCTCTTCCTATTTGACCTCCACCCACTGGCTCAATGCCCACATAGGTTTAAAACACTGATAGTTGCCCTATGCTCTCTCCCACCCGTTGGCACTGCTCAACTGGTCACACCATCTCTCAGGGTACAATGATGTCCTGCATTAAGACTCTTCTCTGTTCTGGCACCTAGGTGGAGGAAAGAACTTCCCATAGATAGTCTGGTAGTTGTAAATCATGTTTTGTTTTTAATCTTGAAGAGCTTTTGAGATTCATCTCACAAGCATCTCCAGGTATCCTTGAGTCCCAAAGTCTCCTGTGCTAGATTTTCAGCAACTCACCTGAGACAGAGAGGTTAAACTCTCTGCCAAGTGTGGGTGTGGAGGCAGCACTAAGGGAAGTGATGGAAGAAATTGAGGAGCTGCTTTCTGCTCGGGCCAGGGGAGCAAAGGGTGGAGGACTCCATGAATGGACAGGAGCGTTGAAAGTCCAAGCCTGGGAGCCAACAGTACACAAGAAAACACCATTTTCAGGAAATAAAAAAAATCAATGATGGTTTTGTTAAAGTCCAAGTATTTTAAATGTGTATAATTGTGGTATGAGAACAGAGAAGTATGTCATACCAAGTCTGCCACATTTGGTTTGCCAGGGGGAAGTTTGGGCCGTGAAGATGGCCGGGGTGGGAGAGGTGGTATTGGGCTACCTGCTGATAACGGAGTGCCAGGACGTGCAGGTGACGAAGGCCCTAAAGAAATTAAAGAATGCTCCCTGAAAGTCACGCTTGGTCATGATCACTAAAGATATTATAAGATCTTGACACTGGTTATGTTTGTAAGCAATATATTTATGCACCTTTCCCTATGTAACTGAATATTTTGATTCTTAATTTCTTTGAGATACCAATGTCTAAATGTGTTGGGTTTTACAATACAAAGATTTGTCAGTTGAGTGTTAGCCTCAAAGAGACATCTTATGCACCTTTTAGTTAGAAGAAAATTAACTTATTGCTCCACTGATGTACCTTTCAGTGATACATTTACACTGTTGGACCAAGAGGAAGACTCCAACATACCCAAGCAGTACACAAGTACAAAAAAAACAACAACAAAAACTATAAGAATTATGGAACACTCACGGCTGCCCGGTCCTGGTGAGACAACCACACTCCTGTAGGTGAGAGGGGGCAGGGGAGGTGGTGTGCCACGCAAACCCCCCATCCCAGTGTCTTTGGGTGAGGTGGAAAGTAAACGCATTTCCTCTCTTATTCCAAAAGAGTCTGGTGTTCTTCTGGCTTCATCCCGTGGCCCCAGAGGAGGTGGGACAGCGGGGAAAGGAGGCATGCCAGGGCTGGGTAGGGTGGGAGGAGTGGCCATGGAAAAGCAGGACTCTTGGAGGTAAAGTCTGGAAGGTTGGGGCTGATTATCAGGGGATAGAGAGTCTGAGGGTGAATCCGGGGGTGGGGGAGGTGGTGATTCAGGGGGAGGGATAGGGTGGAGAGATGAAGCAGGAGGTGAAGTTGGGGGTGTGTCCTCAGAAGAGGATGAGAGAGGCGGGGAAGGAGCTGGCTCATTAGGGGGTGGAGGCCTGGAGGTTGCCCTGTCGGTGAAACTGACCCAGTTGGACTGCAACAGCTCTGATTCGGATTTTGGCGTCTCTGATAGGGCAAATACACTGTCCATGTCAGGAAGAGCGGGTCCGCCTGTAGGGTCTGATAGCAGAACATCCCGAAAGATAGAAGACGATCCTTCTCCTCTTACACTTGGAACAACACTGTAGTAACCTGCCCCCAAAAAAAGTTTTTAGTTAAACAGAAATCACCAATCTTAGGACTGGAAAGAAGGTGAATTTGTACAGAATGAGGTGCTTTAACATCGTTGATGTTGCTTCACCATTCCAGACTTAGGGTGAGATGATGTGATTTTTATAGACATGTGAAACCAGGATTAGGATATTGAGTAAGACTGGTTGTGTTTATCCAAAGACTGGTGCTCTCCTACCTCAAATCTCTAAATAAACTGCTACAGTCGATGTATCAAGGGTGATCGGTGTCTGCCTAAAAATCTGGTGTGACTGAGAGGCCACCAAGATAAAGCAGTAAGAAAAAGACCTAACCTTACCTTCTAGGCATTACACACTCTCCTACACTATACACTTAATAATTTTAAGCACTTTTAACCCAATCAAACCAGAACAGAAACTTAGATCAGTGAGACGAGTTCTGAGTCTGAATAATTACTAAAAACATGACCTCGGAAACTTACAGAAACTTTCACGTTATTCCAATGTGTGCCTTTTCTTATGTTAATTAGTAAAAACAATGGAATGCAAACATATCACCATTAGAGTGCTGGTCATGCAAACCAGTGGTCGTGAGTTCAATTCTCACTGGGGCCTTGTTTTAAAGCTTAGAAGAAATTACAATGACAATCTCAGGTTGAGAAGTTTGTAATTTGAAAATGTTGGGCCAGCGGTAATTGAATAGGTGGCACTCCTAACTGATGGAAATGTTCTGTAACAATAATGCCTTCAAGATCCCGTGTTGATCCCTGATGTAAAAACTGATGTAAATTGAGCATAGTCTAAATAAACTGCTCCAAAAGGCTGTGAAGCAAACCATTATTATCAAAGACTTTACATTTACTACTGAGGGCTCATAGTAAATTATCTACAGCGCTAAACACTAATCAAATTGATTTCAGATTAGAATCTGAGATTATGAGATTACTTTTTTGACTTAGAAAAAAAGCACTTGACTCCCACACCCTGGTTTATCAGACCAGATCTGGAATTATCTATCCATCCATCTAGGAATCACAGAAGACAATGTTGACCATTGAATTTATTCCCAATTTTACATCCAAGCATGGAGAGAACATGCAAACTCCATTCACACAGACACCGAGATTGGGAGGTGGGAATCAAACCCAGACCCTGGAGGTGCAAGGCAACAGTGCTAAGCATTAAGCCTCCATGCTGCCTTACAGAAGTATATCAGTGCCAAAACTCCTCAAAGCGAAATACTATGTTGAATTACATGATTTGAACAAAAACTTGTTGAAGTAAAAGTATTGCATTTTGATCTCTATGGATAAAAATGCTTACAGCATTTATAATGTTTTACAATGCAAATCACTGTGGTTGTGTATTTCAAATGAAACTGTAAAACAAGCATTTAAAAAGTCAATGCAAAAATATTTACCTTACTAAAATGGTGTTCAAGATAGTACTTGATACAATCGATTTTTTTCCCATTAAGCTCAAACTGCAATATGGAAAAATTAAAAAAAATAAATAAATAAATTTGCAATCGTTTTTTGTTCAGTCCATGTAATTTATCATACTAATTTGCTTTGAGGAATTTTGTCACTGTTATACTTCCATAACCGGTGCTCTACCCATGGAGGTATAAAGTACGACCCGGCATGAGATAGACAAAGATTAAGAATGTTATGTTTAAGAAAGACTTCTTCAGGCACACAGTGCTCGTACCATGCCGTGTAAACCAGACAGTGTGAGTGTAATTGACATTAGAGGCTTTACTCATTATTACTTGTACCAATCAAGGTTCAGCCTCCAGTTCTGAAAAATGAATTGGAAGTGCTAAAACATGCAGTTCCTCGAATGACCACTAGGACACTTGTTCCAAATGTAGGCCAATTCTCAGAGCCGCGCATTAAAATCGGCAACTTTGTAAGAGAAATAAACATGTTTACAACCTGGTACAAAAATAGATTTTGATCTCCAAGGCTAGATTTCTCATTTATGACACCTGTACAGAAGTGTGTCCAGTTTTTTTTTTTTTTAATACAAATTTTATGTTACCAATCCATGGAACCGGCTCCTTCTCACCTTGTTTGAGGACCAACTCAAGTTCCAATATTCCCGGTTTTAAAGCACTGCGAACTAAAATCACTAGAGAAAAACAATTTCTAAGCCCTCAATTTCTACTTGCTGCTTGTGTATGCGGAGCACAGATCAAGAGAATGTAGGCGTTAATGTGGCTTACATTCACTTTCTATTCAACATTCATTTTGAAAGGCTGGGGATTTCACTTCAGAAGGAACACCAGTCAGTTTCAGGGCACTAAGAAGTGGAGAACTTGAAACATGTGAACCTCTACTGGTCCAAGTTCAGAACCCATGAACTTGGATCAGTTCTCTTAAAAGTGTAATCTCAAAACTCTAAATGCTGAACTCACAACCTGTAACCATGCTCTAACCACTGAGAAATGGAGCCTTGCCTACACTGTAGAAAAATGACACACCCTCTCACACACACACACACACACACACAGGAGGAACATAATGAAATTTACTTTCTTGGGTGTGGACCAAATGATTCACATAACAAGCACTCTAAGAAGGATAATTACAGCAGGGCCTCATAGCTCAGTGGTTAGAGCACTGGTCTTGTAAACCAGGGGTCGTGAGTTCAATTCTCGCTGGGGCCTTCTATCCTTATTTTCAACATAAAACATCTAAAAATCTCCACCAAATAATAAACACCACCAAAAGGCTGGTCTGAATTACAATAAAAGTCAATCATTTGTATTATCTCATCTTATCTTTTATTCTGTTGGTGTGATGCTCCGGTTTCATGCTGTGATTTTTGTGCATCTGGAAAACTAATCCCACTTAAACAGCAGCGCAGACCTTCCTACCTGACGATTCCAGAGAGCTGGATCTGTAGCTGGGTGGAGTGGCAGGAATGTTCTTCGGAGGAAGAGGAGGTGGAGCTGTAGAAACAGATTAGTGATTATACAACATGGCTGCCTCCGTAACCCAGAAAAAACAGCACTAATTTACCTCCTGTGGGGAAGCGTCTGTTCAGCGGAGAAAAGTTGCGCGGTGCTGATCGACACCACAGTTCCGGCTCCGCTACGAACACTAAACATGGACAAACAAGACCTTTATAAATATGTTCCAGTAATATATATAGTTAGCAATCAGAGCCCATGTGCTAATGGATGAAGTTAGCACATGATGCTACAAAGGGAATTTTCTAATCTATAAATCATATTGTAGCAATAATACATCACAGCTGAAATGCTAAGCTCTTAAGCTAACCGCACAATGTAGCATTTCGCTAATCTATGGATGATTCAAGAACATTTATTTAAATAAAATTTAATAAAATTAAAACTTTGTTTATATAGCGTTTTTAACAATGGTCGTTAAAACAATGTGGTCACATTTAGCGGCGAAATTTGACGTGTTAAGAGCTAAAGTAAATGACGCATCGTAATGCATTTATAAACACTTTAATATAGTAATGAATCCAATCAGAAAAGAGTCAGATGATGGGTTTGGCATTATTATTTTCTCTGAGTATGATGGTTTATCTTTTAACGGACATCACACACTAGCTTTTTACACAGTTTACATTTTGGATAATTTTAAGTAGGTTTATTTTACCTTCTGAGTTCTGTGCTTCGAAGTTTGCTTCAAACGGAGAGTCGAAAAAAGCTGTAGTGTTGTCTGATAACCTTTTACTGCAGGACAACAGAACAGAAATATTTATTAGCAAGAACTTATAGCAAAATGAGTAACTAGCAAGTCTGACCAGATCTGAGATCTTATCATTGCCATGATTAGCAATGCCTGTCTACATGATTGCTAGCGGCTAACTTTGGTGTGTCAGGACCCGGTCCCGGGGTTAGAGTGGGTGTTGGAGTGGAACGTCTCGGCCTGGCGATCTCCTCACCTACAGGGGGAACCAGGAGTAACGGCTTATTGTGGAATCCACAAGTCATGCTTTGTTTATTTTCGAATTCAGATCTGAACAGGAAGCAAATTTAAATTTGCTTGAATTTGCCCGAAAAACAAGCAAGCATTCTGGAAAAACAGGATGCTAGCTTTCGCACATTTCACACTTACTTGAAATAGTTCTTTTCAGTGGACACTGTGGGAAAAAAAAGACAGAAAAGTGTCAGATCAGCGGTTACTAGTAGTAGTAGTAAGTTATTCTTTAATTGATGTACGAGTTTCAACAAATCCCTCCATTTCACTGGCCGATCTTACAAGCAGCAACATGGACTCAATTGCACAAAAAATCCTGATAACTTAAGTTAGGACCTCAGTATACAGAACCATGGGAGCATGGGATTTTAGGAATGGAGGAGCTGAACAATGTAGGCTCATGGGAATACTGACTCATTGGGATACAGGCTACTGGGAACACATTGCACAAGGAGCATACTTGCAGCCCCTGGTAAATGGGGTCCAAGAACATGGGACACTGGGAATAAGTGATTCTGGAAACATACTCTACATTCTTACGACAAAAGGACGTCAGGAATATAGAACCCTGGGAATATGCGACTTCAGGAATATAAAGTCTTGGGAACCTTGAAAACCCTTTAACCATGGAATAATATGATGCGTATAATCTGTCCTGTGATTGGACCATTTAAACCCTGAGAAAAGTACAGATCACCTCCAGTGCTACTAAGTTCCACAATTTTGCAACGATTGCTACAGCGACTTCTCAGTCACGTACTGACAGCCTGCCGTCTGTCCACACTGGACTTGTCCAGCTTACGCACTTAAAACAGAGAAGAGAAACTGTCACAACAGGTTATGTAATATACATCCAAGTTGTTTATTACCACCCTAACCTTGAATTGTGTTTTGGGGGGTTTACATGGAATTCATTATTAGCAGTTATTATTAAATATTAGCATAATAAATGGCGTATTTGTCCAAGGGAGAACTCCATATGTAATGTTTAGCTATTAGTTACTTAATGCAAGTTTTGCCATAGCCTGTCACTAGGGGGCAGGTTCGGACTGTAACAGCACAGCGTGACTGCTACATTTATTCGTATTTTGATTGGCAGAGTCGTGAACGTGAACCCCGTCCCTTTTTTATAAATTGTTTTTTACAATGACTCAAAAATGAGAAATAGCAAACTTACTGGGCTGCGCCTCTGTGATCGCAAGAAGTGAAAACAAAAAGTGACAACAATCAGTTATATAACATATTGTAGCATTTAGCAATTTAACAGCTCACTTTATTTTACACACCATTGCATTTAGGCTTTTTAGCAAATTAAAAAGAAAAACACTTCTCCAATACATTTGGTACTTTTGACGATTTTGTCATTAAATTCTATTTAAACATATAAGAAAAATCACCATTACACATGCTAATCTCAATTACTAACAAATTTAGCATTTAAAATCTCTCTCTATATAAGGGGACTGTTTTCCAAAATAAACTGCGTTGAATCTTTCAATCAATGTTGACACTTAAACTTAAAAATCTTTAACCATGCTAATCTTTAACCATGCTAATAATCAAGACATGCTTCAGACTTACCGGACTCTTCACCTGTTATGTGACAAAGGGAAACAGAAAAATATATTTTTTAAATTTTACGACGCTAATTTTGACATGCTAGGCTTGTTTAAAGCTGTAGCTACATATTTTGTGATAAGACCTCCTGGACCTGCTCTTGTTGGCTCTTACCAAAGGCGAGGTGGAGATGGCCAGCGTGCCCACGGAGGCCTTGAGCGCATCCACTGTGGACATGGTGCCGTTATCTGGTGCCAGGGGCTTGATCTTGATCTTAAACTTCTTCCCTGGCTCCTCCTCACCCTCGGACTCGCTGGATGAGAAAAACGTTTTGGCTTTGCCTGGCGGTGCAGCTCGGGTTAAAGAGTACAGGTTTTAAACAGATTCAAAGCGTTTCTGAAAGTTTAAATGATCTGAAACATTTACAGAAAATGTGAAAGCGTTCCTAAAATTAGGGCTGGGTCCAATGGGGTCACCCAAGGTCAGGGTCTAATATACTTGAGGGTCGCTTGTACTAAATATTCCATGATTCCAGAGATTTTTCACGAGTTCTTAGGACCTAGGATCGTAGAAGCGAACCTAGAACACAAGATCCTAGAACTTGGGATTTTGATGAACTCTGGGACTAAAGACTTTGAAAATATGAAACATGACTAATACAACCTAGACAACATGTGGGAATAAGAACCCTGGGAAAATGGGACTCTCGCATAGTAAGACCAAAAATACAGGATATTGGAAATACATGACATCAAGGTTCTTAGTGATCTATGAACAAATAACTTGGCAATACAGAAGCCTGCATGAAGAGGTCCATGAGGATAATTACTTTAGAAACACAAGATCATGGAACCATAAGACAATGGGAATACAGGAACCTTGGATCATCCAAGTCTGTGAAGATGATATCAGTAAGCTTAGAAATATGATCTATGGGAATATTTGGAATTAGGAACAAATATGTTTAAGAATTTAGGACCATGGAACCGGTAAAACCCCTGGGATGATGGATACAGGGAATAAAGTCATTGAAGACATAGGACCCTGGGAATACCTCGCTCTGGGAACATGGAACTCTGGGAATAAAGGGCTCTGAGAACAAAACCCTCAGTGTAGAACAGGTAGTTTGCGACACAACATCAATCAGTTAAATGATATAGTTTTTACATGAAAAAGGATATTTCCTCCTTGCTCTCCAGGTCTGATGCTGTAGCCTTCATCATCCACATCAGGGGAATTCTGGGATTGACAAAAAGAAGCGACGGGTGAGTCAGGGGATTGTCATACCTGAGAATAAACAATGGCCTCAAACCTTGTTGTCGTGTTTTCATTGCAACATCCACATTAATCCGCTGCGCCAAGAGATAATATTATGATCTGACAGTAAAATAATACCATAATATCACGTTTCCTTTTGATGAAATATAATCAGACGGATACCTTGTCACAGCCCTACTCACAGCAGAGTAACACTCAAGAGCATCGCTTACGTATCGATCCCAGTCTATCTCGCCGTAGAACCCGTTCGGAGCACCGTTGGCCTTTTTCTGGGGACGACACAAAGTGTGTTTTATTCGCTGTAGATCAGAACACATCGGAACAGTAAGTATCGCTTAAAAGTAAAAGTCCAAATGATGTCAAGTCACGTTTAACGTCTAACATGACCGTACTTACTGATTTGTCTTTCTCTGGTGAACCCCTGGAATCAAACAAAACAGGACTTTATATAAAAATCGTACAGAAATCACCGCTATTTCTAAATGCAGTTACATTCCCAAATACAGTGGAGGAAAATAAGAGGATAAAGTGCCGGATTAAAACAGTCTTAGCTTCATCTTTATTCCTCATGGAGTTTAGTACTAAAGAGGGTGTGGCCTAAAGGTAGGAGCTGAAGTGTGGGTATTCCTGAGACAAAGGAAACTGAGGTTTTTGCAGGTTACTAAACTGGTAGCTACTGTACATCCTTTACTCTCTGCAGACTCCAACAAACCGTGGTTACTCGCTCACTCTCACCCTCTTGTTCTGTACAGGGACACTGGGGGCCTGGAGCCTATCCCAGGGGACTCGAGGCACGAGGCGGCGGACACCCCGGACTTGGTGCCAGTCCATAACAGGACAAACAATCACACACACACACACACACACACACACACACAGACTACAGACAGTTTGGAAACACCAGGGGTACCTGGAGGAAACCCACCAAAAATGGGGAGAACATGCAAACTCCATACACACGCAGACTCGGGCAGGACTTGAACCCTCGACCCTGAAGGTGCTAGACTACAGAGCTGACTACTATGCTAACGCGCCACCCCAACCTTGGTTAACTGATTTTAAATGAAACATAATATTACTCACGTGGAGTCAGTGTCCTTCTCTTTCCTGCGTAACCCGAACGCCTTTCGGGTTCGCTTCTTCAGTCCTGAGGAAGAGGAAGGTGGAGAGAGAGTCAGAGAGGAGGAGGGGGGGGGGGGCATAATGGGGTTGAAGTTGAAAATAAAAAAAAAACCTCGCAACCCCTTTCTATCTCAGCCTTAAGATTAAGTTCTGAAAGTGTCCACAAACTACACAGAGGAAGTGAAAGACATTAAAGGGAGCTACGCAGAGTAGATAAAATAAATAAATAATATCTATGTTAAATAATTATATCTTATACAAACTGTGAACTGTGACTTGTCTTAACATGCTGTAATAATAAAATAATGAATGACGAAGTGACATGACGGAGTCGTTTACTTATAAATCAGCAATTTGACAACAATTACAATCTGAATCTTTGCTCATCAACACACGCCTGCGGGACTTCCGAATAAGCAAAGTTTATTATTATTTTTTTTAAATCTGTGATTGAACTGTACTGTGTTTCCAGCACAGACCAGTGAGACAGAGACCAGTGTTGAGGATTAATTTAAACAGGTGGCACTTTTTAATCCATTTCCTGTTGCCTTTAATGCATGGAAGTCCCTCAAAACAAGCTGGTCCTTCAATTCACTCACAGAACTAGAGTTACAGCAACTCTAACCATTTATTAAGTCGATAATAATCACAGCTTGTCATGTTAATGAGAAACCAGAAAAAGAAGCGTAAACTCTCGTTTGTCCTGTCGGAAATCTGTTGATGGTTACAAAGCGATGAAACTGGAGACTCCTTCCATGAATGTTTAAATTGGTTCGTGAAGAGCATGCATGTCCATATCCAACTCCACACACACACATAGATATACACACACAGATTGGGGGAAAGATTCAAACCCCCGCGCCTGGAGGTACGAGGCGACACTGCTCACCACTAAGCCACTGCTGCCAGCGGTTACTATAGAAACGATTAATATAACCATGTGATTTGTATTAATGTTTATCACACCGTCTGGCCAATCAGGATCCAGAAACCAGCCCGAGATATCAGGCGAGACAGACTTCCATGACTTGTTGGCTGCATTATAAGAAAACTAAAGAGCATCAGGACATTTCCACAGTCTGGACCTTCACACATCCTTCTCTGAACATTTTCCTCCGTAAAGACACCTGACCCAGCTCATTCACAAACACACACCCTCACGCACGCACGCACGCACGCACACACACACACCCTTGATAAGAAGGAAATGCGTGCGTTAGAGAAATGACGTGCGGCCGCTGGGAGCAGGAGTGGAGCACGGCGGAGGCGATGGAGAGAAGAAGGGACAAAGGTTGCGTTAAAGGCGCGCGCAGGAGGATGACATGAAGGTTACAGCAGCATCGGCTCACCTTCCATCATGGTCGCAGCAGCTTCTCATTCCACCGGAGCGCCGCACGCAAGCGCACAAACCCGACACCGAGCAGGACCTCCTCCTCCTGTCCTCCTCCTCCTCCTGTCCTCCTGTCCTCCTCTCTTGTCCTCCTCCTCCTGTCCTGCTGTCTCCTGTCCTCCAGGCGCTCAGGCAGCGTCCACACACGCCATCCGCGTTACCGAGGAGCCGCTCAGCATCACCCCGACACCCTGAGGATGATGAGGATGAGGATGATGATGCTGCTGATGCTGAGGAAAGAGAAGCCGGGACAGGACGACGCGCTCTCACACTCGGGCGCGTCCCAAACCCACCCGCTTTCAACATCTAGTGCACTACGTAGGGATCAAAACCACCTCATTTAGACACTATGTAGTGCGCATGTGCAGGAAGGAGCGAGCAGGCGCATGTTCACCCCGGCCGCCTCCTTAGCGCCGCCTAGTGTCTCATAATAATATTAATATTAATAATAATTATAATAATAATAATAATAATAATTTTTGTATTGTCCTCACTAGCTACAGTAGCTGTTTATATTATATTACTACTGATATTACAATTTATAATATCTTCTGTATTTTCTTATATATATTATATATTATTATGTTGTGTTTGTATTTACAAGTAGATTTATTTATTTATTTATTTATCTATCTGTTTAGATTTTTAATACTTTTTTGATATCAATCTGACTTCTAATTCCATCCATCTAGGAACCTCTGTAGTTTAACTAGGAACCATATGAACTGTCAACATCACACTTATAATTAATTAATTAATTAATTAATTAATTAATTAATTATTATTATTATTATCATTAAATCTGACCGTTACAATACAAAATTAATATCAAACAATAAACTAGTATTTGCTTGTTTGTTTGTTTTGTTTGTGTGTTTATTTTGGGTTCTTTTTCATGTATTATTAAACATACAGATTTTGAAAATCTATACTTTACACGTCTTTGTTTTAAGAATTTAAAAATGCACATATATAAAATAATAAATAAATTTCCTGTTTCTAATGTATTTTTACAATGAATTCATTCTGTATTTTCTTATGTATTATATATATATTTTAAGTATTAGTGTTTTTCTAATTTTCAGTACAGTAGCGTGTTCTTGTTATTAAACTTTTATAATTTAACAGAGTAATATTTAGCCTTTACTTTACAAGTCATCAAAAGCAAATGCTGTGTACTGACTCTCTCTATAGCACACAAACTCACACACACACACACACACACACACACACACACACACACACACACACACACACACACACACACACACACAC
>JAQQZT010000001.1:33783285-33793695 GCA_030068275.1 Clarias platycephalus
CAGATCATTTCCTGCTTTCTGTTTCACCCAGATGAGGATGGGTTCCCTGTTGAGTCTGGTTCCTCTCAAGGTTTCTTTCTATTACCATCTCAGGGATCACTCGGCTTGTTCATCAGGGACTATCTGACCATTTTGATTTATACACATTCACATTCCATACAAACTTAAATAATTCTTCTGATTGTGTAAAGCTGCTTTGTGACAATGACAATTGATAAAAGCCCTATACAAATAAAAATGAATTGAATTGAAACAGACATAAAGGCAGACATACAGTGATGCAGACAGAGAGTAACTCAGACACACACTGTGCCATAAAGGGAGACATGAAACAGGCAGGCGGTGAAGCATGCAGACAGTGAGATAAACAATGAGACAGACAGAATGAGGAAAACAGACAGTTAGGCAGAGAGTGAGAGAGACAGTGAGGCTGATATACAGTGAATTAGACAATAAGGCAGACATGCAGTGAGTCAGAAAGAGTAACTCAGACAGTGAAAGAGACAGATTAGACAGTGGAACAGGAAGAGAGTGAGACAGAAACTGACATAAAGAGAGACAGATAGTGAGACAGACATTTAGGCGGACAGACAATGAGACAATTTGGAATGCTATATTTTTTGAAAAAATAAACACAGTAAGATAGACAAACAGACAATAAGACAAAAACACAGAGCATGAAAACTAAAGAGTGTGAGACAAACAGACAGCGAGACGGAGAGACAGACAGACAGACAGACATAAGTTTTTAACTGTTATTTGAATAAAGATCTTCTGCTACTGGACTTTTGCTGGTTCTGTTCATTAAACGCACTGAGCTGGAAACATCTCTGAGAACCTCACATCTAACACAATAAAGACAAAAATAAGGAATAAACAAATACTGGCAAGAATTGAAAATAATATTCTTATACATTTACAATGACATCGTGAAGAATTAAGACAAAAAGGTTGTTAAGCTTGATGAATTATATAAGGAAATATCTTTGACACATAAAGTGGAGTGTGTGCAGTACGATGCTCACCGTGTTATATGGGATGAGGTTCATTTGTAATAATGCTAATTGTTTTCAAACTACATGAGCTGATTGTGGTTCAGAATCTGATGCAATAAAAAGCTGTGTTATTATTATTATTATTTATTAACTGATTGGTAAATGAATACTGATTCAATTCATTGCTTCATTACAATAAGATAAAGCGTGTTTACAGCATTTTAGGAAAATAACTCTATAAAATATAAGACACAGTTACAGGGTCACTTTAACCAATATTAGTCACATTTAGGGTAAAAGTGATGAGAATAATAATACGTGTGAGTCGACTCTTATCGATGAGCCGATCCACATGAACCGACTCAGTAAAAACGATCCGGACTTCCCAGACGGTGTGGCGTTTATTCAGAGGAAGAAGAACGGGGGCGGTGCTGATGTCACAACCCGGAAGTCCCGAACAGCCAATCGCGTGCGAGCTCGAGCTGCGTCGTTTACAAGAAACACGGCGGCGATTTACTTGGAAGCTACGCGGCTAGCTGTGTGGCATTATGGAGCCTGCGGCCGCTGAGACCAGGCGCTTAAACACACGGGCTCGACATTAAACGGTGCCGTTTTTATATTTTCGCGAAGCCAAATCCGTCCCGACGAGCGGCGGATACAAATTAATCGTCGCTGGTGAGTAGTTTGTGATGTTTTTCTTTCTTCCCGGAGTCGGTGAGTCACGGTGGTTTTTGACAAACTCTCGGCTCGATCTCAATCCGCGCGCTGAGGCAGCGACACTCACTCTGCGGGAACAGAGTAACTCCTGTGTAGTGCGCACTACTTAGTGTTAGTGGGTGCAGTTTGAGAGGGAGCCCTGGACCTTGTTCCTGTAAGTCTGTATTAACTCTGTGGCCCAGTGTTGTCCAAAATGTCAAATAAAATCAATAATTTCATCATTTAGTATTATTTTTCCATCATTAACAGAAACTGGCGTGTATTAGCAAACAAATAGTACTAATGTAACTTGTGTATGTAAATGTTATTTATTAAAGCTGGATGTTTTTCTTAATTATATTATTTTTATTACAGAAGTGAATTATTTATTGTTAATTTATTATTATTATTATTATTTAATTGATATTGTCTTATAGTACTAAATCTCACTTCCTTTGTTTATGTCGAGGAGCTTGTTGTTTAACTCTATATCTACAATACATGCACTATAAAAGTGAGAAAACAAAGGTACAAGTTTTGTTTTTAATGTGCTACAAGATTAGTAAATTTGTACAGAATTTCAATGTTAACAACGGCCTTACAGAATCCTTCTGACAGATTATAAACATCGCTGAGGGATTACGGTACAGTCCTACTGTATAGAGCAAAGATACTCGACTTTACCTTATTACAGGATGAGGTTCGAGGTACAGGATTGTAAGGTCGAGGTACGAGGTTGGAAGGTGGTATGCGACATTGGAAATCGGGATACGAGGTTGGGAGGCAGGACTAGATGGTGAGACTAGATGATGAGTTACGAGGTTGGAAGGTGGGATGTGGGATTAGAAAGCGTGATTTGAAGATGAGGTTGGAAGGAGAGCTGCGAGATGAAAATTTGTTACAAGATTGTAAAATGAGTGATAAGGTTAGGAAACCTGTTAGGAGATTGGAGATCGAGCTATGACCGTGCTGAGAATACGACCAAAAATGGGATCTTGGTCCAGAAAATACAGTGCGAGGTTAGCAAACAAGTTACCAAACAAAGATGGAAAATAAATCCAGAGGTTCGAAATTGTTACGATGAAATCATCACGAGATTAGGTCTTTCTACAGGATTACAAATGTGATTATTTATAGTGTTGGAGAGTGAAACCACGTACAACAATATGTCCAAGAGAATATTCAAATGGATGTAAATCCATGTAAACACACACACATAGACACATCACTGTTTACCCAGCCGTCTGATCCGCGTGTCGATTCTCCTCAGAGCGTGTTGGTGTGAATATAATGGAAATGGAAGTGGGTCGTCAAATCCTCAGGAAGTTGCAGAGGAGGAAGAAGCCGGCGCTGACGTCGACCCTGATCCTGCCGGGGCTGGAGGTCCACTTCTACCTGCCGGACACGCAGCAGATCATCCACCTGAAAGGCCGTCACTCGGCCGAGCAGCTGTGCACCGAGGCCGCCAAGAAGCTGAGTGAGTGTCTGCCGGCCGCGCTGCGCTCTGATTGGCTGCTGACTGATTTGTCTCTGGGCCAGCATGGGAGGAGCCTAGTTCATTTTGCTAGCCTGGTCATGTGACCCTTTACCTGAACAAACATGTTGCACGATTAAGATCGCGTTTAAACATTGGAGGATATAAGATTAGATTAAATATTGTACGAGAATTAAAACCACAATGTGCAGCTGGAGGTCACGTCAGTTAGTTAGTCAGTCTTAGAGAAAACAGCATGCTGATGGAAAATACCGTGAGGGGTAAAAATAATGTGGTTTGATTAAAAAAATTACAATGTTTAAAAATACTATTTGACGTTTATGACAATAGAAAATAAGTTTAGATTTGAGAATTTTACGATTTTATCGAACGTTGTGACGTTTAATAAATTTGTTTTGATTAAAAAATATGTATATATGATGTTATAAAGGGATTATACGTGTACTTGGAGAACGCTTGAAAGTTTGGGATCACTTGCAAGTTTTTTTGTTTTCCAAAGAAAAACACATTTTTCATGCAATTCACAAATAATTTTTATCAATTTCACAAACAATTAAAGTAAGCTGGAGTTCTGAATGTAATGGATCGGATCTGAACCCTTTTGAGCTGTGGTTGTGGGAGGAGCTTGAACGTACGGAACAGAGGAAGACTCCATCAAGACAATCCATCTTGTAGGAGATGATGCAGCAAACACGGGAAGAAATCTCATCAGATTATCCTGGAGAATTGCCAGCTAGAATGTCTGCCAGTCTGTAACTGCTGCTACTTTTATTATTTTATTATTTGATGGAAAAAAGTTTGAAGAAAACATTCATAATTTTCATCACAATCATTATTTTGATTATGTTAATGAGGTAACGAGAACGGTTCGGAGAGTCCGCTGGAATGCCGACACGCTAGCATCGACGACTTCGCTGTACCAATCGGTGGGACGCTTCACTGATTTTGTGTTAAGTTTGAACCATCCTCTACGAAAAACATTTGGATGATTCAGAAGGCTTTGATCATGTTTGGGCAAAACAACAATTCACCCAGGTGACTCACCTGACCCACCCCACCCTCAATACAGCAAAGTTTCATCTGCTGCTTTTCTCAAAACTAAACTCGCTATTGAAAGGAACAGATTTCAGACTCTTGATGAGATTCCAGAAAATACATCAAAGTGTTTCGGATAATGGAGGAGACGCTGGAAGTGTGTGTGTGTTTGTGTGAAGTCTTCAGGTGCTTACTGCCCTGTGTACAATTTTTCTTGTTTCTTCTTCAACAAATTTTCATATTACACCTCCCGGACAGACCTCGTGTGTGCCATGACACTGAATGATGTCGATTATCGCTCCTGGATGTGGTTGGGATATTTCCTTATCCGGACCGACTTACATTTGTATCTCATTATACATTAAGGGCCTTGCTCAAGTGGTAGTTTGGTGGTGGTTGGTTTTGAATCTGGGACGTAGGCCAACACCTTACTCACTGAGCTACCCTATATATAGCCTATATATTAGGCAGCAAGAAAACTTTCTTTCCCCTCAAGTTGATTTGTCGGAAACAGAAAAAACGTCCAAGTGTTAGGACTTGTGCAACTTCGACTAGGACCAGTCTGTCCAAAACTGCAGGGCACGTGGGATGTTCCCGGGCCTGCAGGGGTCAGGACCTGCTAAAAGTCCTCCGAGGAAGGAAAACCGGTGAACCGGAGAATGGGCTGATGGGGAGTGAAGGCTGGCCCATGTAGTCCGATCCAATAGAAGTTGCTGCAGGCCCGGTCAGGGTGCCCATGCTGACTTGTATCCTCCACCAAAAGGTCCTACAATGGTCCAGACTACGTGCACTTCATAACAGGACCACAGAACAGTGGAAGAAGGTGGCCTGTACCGGTATCGGGAAATGACCGATACCACTCACACGCCCCTTCAGAGGGGTAGTCTGGGCCTTGACGGGTCAGGGCTGTTTTGTTGACAAACCCACTCAATATTACGTGACATTACAGCTGAAAGTCTCTCTCCTTTTTTTTTTTTGTTGTTTTTTTTCTTCAGATCTGTCTCCGTTGTGCAGCAGCCTGTTTGCTCTGTATGATGAAACCAGCAGGATGTGGTTTCCCCCAAATCATGTGTTCCTCGTAGATGAGACGACAAGACTCCGGCTGCACTATCGCATGAGGTATGTAGACACTTTAACAGTACGGATGTTTACGTAAAAAAAACACAGATCGGACTAGTGTGGTCGTACGAACACGTCTCTGCGTTTTCGCAGGTTTTATTTCACTAACTGGCACGGGACGAATAAAGAAACCCTGGCCGTGGTTCGGCACAGTCTCAAATGGACCGGAAACCAGGGCACGGCCCTCCTGGACTCTCCGTCACTGACCTACCTGTACGCACAGGTACGGCTACAAATCACGTTATCGCCGCGTTATTGAGTGGCTCGCATTTGTGTTTTACTGTTAATGCTAATTGTATGCTTTGGACAGAGTCAGTACGATTTTCAGACCGGCTCAGCGGCGCTACGCGGCTTTCAGAACGAGGAAGAGGCCCAGCACATCGAGAACGAGTGTTTGGGGATGGCGGTGATGGCCATTTCCCATGATGCCATGGGCAAAAACCTGCCCGCACGGGAACTAGCAAAGAGATTCAAGTAAGAGATCGTGTTTAGACACAAATCACAGGAGTAAATAAGTATTAGTACTAAAACCGCTCTCTTGTTTTTCCTCCAGGTACAAGAACTACATCCCGGTCAGTCTGAACCAGTCGATCTCTCAGAGGAATCTGCTGACCCGCCTGCGCATCTCCAACGTCTTCAAGGCGTTCCTCGAGGAGTTCAACGACAACACGGTGCTCAACAGCAGCGTCAGCAAGCACGACCTGAAGGTCAAGTACGTTTCCACACTCGAGACTCTGACCAGACACTTCGGCTCTGAGGTGTACCAGCCCTTGTACGTCAAGGTCCACGAGAACGACGAGGTTCCCACGGGTTCCACGGGCAGCGACGGAGCCGGGCGCAGAGTTATTGTATCCGGAACCGGCGGCATCAAGTGGCAGGTCGTTTCTCCCGAGGTGAGGCTTTTGTTCTCGCCCGTAAAACGGACGGTATTTTGTTTGCCGTCTGATTTTTATCTAACCTGTTCTCGAATATACAACTGATTTTAAACTGGCAGCACAAGACATGAAGGCAGATTTAGGTGTTTCGTCTAAAGTAGATTTATTATCATGCGAGTCACTTCGAAATGTTCAGAGGCGGAGACTAGACACAGACGTTTTAACCTTAACCCTTTAACGTTCTCTTTAGGAGATGAGCATTTTTACAGTGTTCTTCTGGCAAGAATAACAACTATATGCTCCTTTTCCAAACGGTTGAGATGTATGTTTATGGTAAAGGAATCTATATATTTATATAAACATCAAGAGCACAAATGTTTTCTACTTTATTTCTCATGCTACATGTTGAAAAAGGTATATTATTAAAGACAGAGCGATGTATTTTTATTATTTATGATATTTTTTTTTAAGTATATCTTGCCTCAACCAAACGGTAGAGATGGCTCAATCAGGTTAAGTTCGAAACCATTCTTTAAATAAGACCTAGTGATCCAAAATGTGGTCTACCATAAAGGTTAAAAGCAGAATGTTTGAAGTGTTAGCCTGACGACGTTAGCAAACCTGTGTACATCACGCATCACATTTATCAACTAGCTACAGTACAAACATATAGTGAACATACAGAGATGTGACTGACAAGCTGTCTCTTCTCTCTCAGGAATCAAATCACAAGTTCACTCTTCATTCTGAAGCTCGTGACTCGAGAAGTGTTAGGAGAGGATTCCCTGGAAAGTGGAAGTGTTTTATGAAATGTACAAATGCTTAATAGGCTTTTATTTCGCAGACGTGCACATGACCGCGAGGTCACACGTGCAGCTGGAGAGCGAACATGATGAAACGACTTAACACGCACACGGCAACAATGTAACGTTCACGTTATCGCACCATAACGCGGGATCGACACCGAGTGGACGCTGCGCTGAATCCAGCTGTGAACGTTCATGATTTATTTAGTTAATTAAAGCGCCCGATCCCGTGTTGTAGACTCCCCGCGGTTCCGGTGGTGCCTTTGCCTGGAAACGGAACGCAACCAAGGCAACATGTGTAGACTACAGTTGTTTTCTTTTTTATTTATTTATTATCATTTAAAAAAAATAAAAATTTATTGCAAGTTTTTTTTTGGACTGGAAAGTGATTTCCTGGAAGATGGGATCAGTTCCTGGCAGTGAGCACTGAGCGTTTCATCACCTGCAGTCAGGAGCTGTTTAAACCAGTTCAGACCAGACGGATCCGTCAGCAGGAGTCATATTCGCGCGCGCGCGTGTGTGTGTGTGTGTGTGTGTGTGTGTGTGTGTGTGTGTGGTTACAGATGTTGTGTGTCACATAAAGTTCTTGTAGTTTTATCTTATTACGTTTATCCTTTTGTTTGTTTCTGTTAGTCTGCAGTCTGCTTACTTCCTCTTTTATTTTTTTTTATATATATATATATATATATAAAGTTGAGCTTGTGTCTTGAGCTCTATTGTAGAGGAAGGTTATGAGATCAAACCCGGGGATTTCCAGCGAGATCCCTAACGTCTCAGATCGTGTTGTATCATAACAAAGCCGTATGGACGTGTTGTACAAACTCGTACAGGAGAGCGGCCGGGCCGGTTCTGCCGGATTCCATCTCGCGCCGATGACTCCATGAAGCGCGACCTGCGCCGCCACCTGGAGGGAAATTTCAATATTTTTCCTTGTTAGTTTGTGTCATCAAAGAGAAACTGCAACTTCCTCATAGGGAAATCTGCCAACGCGCACACACACACGTATGCGTGCACACACACACACACACACACACACACACACACACCCTGCACCACTGGTCCTCCATGCCTAGTTGTCTCACGTCTGAGAAACTCGTTCACTGCTCCCATAAAAAAAAAAATCTAATTACACTTTTTACGCTTTTAAAAAAAACATCTTAAGTTTTTCCGTTGTTCTTGTTTCATAGCCGCTAGAAACAGTCTCTCGCTTCTCTCTCATGTCGTGTTATTGAGAAGCTATAATGTGTAAAAACTCATCTTTCTGCTGACATTGGAGACTATAGCGACTGCCGCGACGCGTGTGCTTCACCGCGGACATGCTCGGAGTTCGGCCGGGTGTTTACTCGGGTCGCCCCGCGGTCCACGAGCCGTGGTGGTGTTCCTCTAACCTTCTCTCTTGTTTTTTTTTTTTCCCTCTACTTTTCTTTTTAACTTTCCTCAAAATAGATTCCCCCGATTCTACAGAGGAAGAAGTCAAAGAGGAACAAAAGACAGCAGGGTCAGCTGGGCAACGCGACGAAAGACGAGGACTGGACGACGTTCTCGGACTTCCACGAGATCACGCACATCGTCATCAAGGAGGCGGCGGTCACGGTGTACAGGCAGGGTGGCGGGAGGATGGTGCGTGTGCTTCAGATTCATGTTCTGCCCACGCCTTTATACAGTCTTAATAAAATAAAATAAAATCAGTTATTTAAAAATAAATAAATTAATAAACAGTAACAGTTTGCTCTATGGAGAGTTTGGTTTAACCTCCACAACTCACATGGCGGTGGGTTCGAATCCCAGACCTGGACTAACTTTTTCTGGGACCTTGGTTCTTCGACGAAATGAAACGTTAGAAGACGTAGTCCAGCTTCGGGATTTGAACCCACCGCCATGTGGGTCGTGTAATGAAAAGCTTAACGAGAACGCGATCTGATTATACCGACGTTAAGATACTGCAGTTTGAAGAGAAAACTGCAAAATTTCATACATTTTCGCTGCGTTCGCTGTATTTGGTGATCTAGCGGTGACGTTTCTCGTTCGCTGCTCGGACCCACTGCCGATTTTGCGTAGATGTTTGATGTTTTTAACGTTTCCACACGCTCATTCAGAAATATGGGAAAAAAAAAATATTATCATTTATCTTCTACCAATGTCTTGCTGAGGAGCCAATCAGCTTATGAAACTAGAATGATTGACAGCTGTGCAGGTGTATTTGATATGACCTGACACCCAAAAAGCCCCGCCCCTTATTCGTCCCCTGACAATTTCTTGTCTTGTCTCCGGTTCTCTCAAATCAGTAAATCAAGAGGAGTGTCTTTACTTTCTCACTCGGTAAATGGAGAATGCTTCGAGGTTCATAACGTGGAACTAAATCTATACGTACGCGTGTGTGTGTGTGTGTGTGTGTGTGTACATATTGTGTAATCATGTGATTTACGGCTCGGCTGTAGACGACACTCTGTCCTCTCCCCCCTAACAGGAAGTGCGGTTCTCCGGCCGCGAGGAGGCCCTGGCCTTCGCCTGTCTGATAGACGGCTACTTCAGGCTGACTGTAGACGCGCATCACTTCCTGTGCACCGAGGTGGCGCCCGTCTCCGTAGAAACCAACCTACGTGAGGGATGTCACGGCCCAATCAGGTAAAATATATGCTGTTTTTCTTTTTCTTTTTTTCCGTTCTTTTTGTCTTCAAAGTGAAAATGCCTATGTGACGTGTTGCGTGTCTCCTGCAGCACCGACTACGCTGTTCATAAACTCAAACAAGAAGGCTACGAGGAGGGCATGTACATCCTGCGCTGGAGCTGCGCGAATTACGACCACGTCCTGCTCACCGTCATCTGCAACGAGGTTCGAGTCGAAGCCGCGAGGTCTAATCTGGGCTCAACACATCCAGAGTTAAAGCCTCGACTTATTCTATAAAGTCTGAGTTTAGACTGTGCAGCGCTTAAACGTACGATTCTGTTTAACCCCGCGTAATTCAAAGCACAAACAATTACATATTGATATTAACATCGGTGACGTTTTATATACGGTTTTATAAATAATTTATTTACTGCACATAATATTTATAATAATAAACTATAACTAATTTACTATTGTACAGGTTCAGGAAAGTTCTACAGTGGAACCTTGGATTACGAGCATAATTCGTTCCGGAAGTGGCTCATATTCCAAAACACTCAGAAATCAAAGCAAATTTCCCCACAAGAAATAATGGAAACTCTAATTATTTGTTCCACAGCCCCCCAAAAAAACTACGTAAAAATAAAACAAATTAGGCCTCCGAGTGGCGCAGTGGTAAAGTTCTCGCCCTATCATCCGGAGACCGCTGGTTCGATCCCCGGGTGATGCTGTAACCTCTCACAGCCGGAGGCCTCGAGAGAGCTAAATTGTCCGAGCTCTC
>JAQQZT010000001.1:33811934-33839695 GCA_030068275.1 Clarias platycephalus
GCCCATTTAAACTGCCCCCCCCCCCCCCACATACCCCCCCCCCCCCCGCCCCATTTTATAGGCGACACTATTTCTGAACTTTTCGCTTTGGATTAGAGACAGAATGAACTGCCTTGGCTTTTTTGAATGTCATTTCGACAGTGCAGTAAACGTTGCAGGACTTCTTCCTGTGTGGAGGGAAATCCTGCTTTAGTCTCAGTGTTACGTCAGACTTCTCCTCTTAATCAGGGAACAGCAGGCTGGAGACTGTAGCTCACCCAGGCTTCAACAAAGTAGCTTCTGCTGTAACAATTAGTATGTAGTACTGTATATACACCCACTCACAAAAGTAAGTACACCCCTCTAATTTCAAACATTTTAGTATATCATTTCAAAGACTATAGAAATGAAACTTGGATATATTTTAGAGTCGTCGATGTTCAGTTTGTACATCAGTACAGATTTACAGTCCTCAGAAAATAACTCAACATACAGACATTACTGTATCGTCAAAACAGCCGGCAACAAAAGTGAGTACACCCTAAGTGATAACAGCTGTACATCTTTAACCATGCAGAGTCACATGACCTCTTCATCATGTCCATGTGTGTGTCAGTGGCCGAGTGCGTCTACAGACCTGAACCCTATTCATCACCTGTGGGGCGTCCTCAAGAGGAAGGTGGTGAAGCGCCGTGATGTCATTATGGAGGAGTAGAAGAGGATCTCAGCAACAACATGTGCAGCTCTGGTGAAGTTCAGGTCCAGGAGGATTGAGGCCGTGATAGATAATACCGGTGCTCACACAGAATACTGACACTTTGGACCCAGTTTACACATGTTCATTCAGGGTGTACTAATTTTCGTTGCCAGTTATTTAGACAATAAAGTCTGTATGTTGAGTTATTGATCCAAGTTTCATTTCTATAGTATCGTCTCTTCAGAACATATAATAAAGTGGCTGCTGAAATGTGAGGGGTGTACTTACTTTTGTGAGCTACTGTACATCAGTGCTAATTTGTGCACTAAATAATCCTTAATTAATGTGTATAATGGTTAAAAGAAGAGAAGTGGAGTAGATGGAGTTCCTACTGTACCTCCGTGCATGGCGTCTAACCGGACGCGTATGTGGTTCTGTCCTGAGAGAAGCTCCTTCAGCGCCGAAAAGTCAAAGATGTTCCTCAGCATGTTGGCGTAGGATTCCACCGGGTCCACGATCTCCACTGCACATCAGGCAGAAAATTAAACTTTACTTACAAAACTCATCTGGTATTAAAGTAACATCGAGAACAAATTTATGGAAATGTCCAAGAGGTTGACACGAACAAATCACTTGAAAGATGTTAAGATGTTGATCCACTCGTCAACGGTGAAGCAGTGGAGGTTTGTGGAGATGCCTTCTCTAAATGATATCGTACCTATATATAACCAAAAGTAAGTGCACCCCCTGAGCATCACACCCATATACCGTGTGCTTGTTGAACGTCTCATTCCAGACTTATTCCCATCGTGTTTGTTGTTATAGAGAGCATTTTTGTGGGAATTTGTTACTGAGCTCAGGTTCTGATGCTGGGATGGCGAGGAGGCTCCGAATTCAATCCGCCCCAAAGCTGAGGGTTCAGTAGAGTTGAGTTCAGTCAGGGTTCTCACTCGAGTTCTTCCACGGCAACACATTCTAACTGTAACAGGCTGTGTCTTCATGGAGCCGGATCACAGAGGTGTCACCGTTTGGGTGGGAACCTCATACAAGTGTGCTGATCAAGGGTGCACGAACTTTTGTTGATATAAGGTACCAAAGCCACTAGAAAAGCCTTCACCTACCTGTAAACGGTTTGAATTTATTCTCCAGGTCGAAACTCTGCCTGCCGAGTGTTGTGAGGTCCACCGTGAGGTCGGGGCAGATGGCGTACTCCTCTATACCCCTGCTTATCTGGAAGATCTTATCGGTCACGATGCTCGGGGCCGGACCTTCGAGCCAGATCAAAATAAACAAAACTATTTCATTATATCTAACTAGATTAACATTCAATACTTGTTGAACATTTGATACTCCTGTATGGTTTCACCTCCGTTAGCAATGTTGAACTTGATGCCAAACTCTCCGTCTGGTCCTCCAGGGTTGTGGCTGGCGGTGAGCACGAACCCACCAATGGATTTGAACTTCCTGATGACGCACGACGCAGCCGGCGTGGACATGAAGCCGTTCTGACCGATCACCAGGCGGCCTATCTGAGGTGACAGAGCAGTGTTATACAAAATGTAGCAACGTTGAGTTTATTACTATTTAATGATGCAGATGATTTCAGAGCTTAAAATATAAAAGTGAATGAAATATGAAACTTCAGTTACATTAAAACTTGCACTGTCTTATCAGCACTTTCTGTTTGAGGCACCAGTCTCCGCAGTCACTGCTGTGCAGGTGTGTGTGTGTGTGTGTGTGTGTGTGTGTGTGTGTGTGAACATCCTACATCAGTTCATGTGTAACTGCAGTGCAGGCGAACATGGACACCCCACACGTGCAGTGATGGTGTTTTTGTGCTCGGAGGGTGAACCAGGTGCCAAAACAAGCATTTGGACATCTGCACACAAACAATCACGATACTCTGAGGAAGGTGAAAGTGTCAATCATTACTGGTGACGAGACAGGGATTCATCACTATGAGCCTGAGAGTAAACAGCAGAGTCTGGAACAGAAACATCATCACCAACCGAGGAAAAGTCGACCATCAGCTGAAAAATTCCTCAACGGTTTACAGTTTCCTGGCATTCTCAAGGGCCAGAAGTATTGGAACACCATCAGGAAAAAGCTTCAACAATCAACAGTGCTCGTTACTGTGAGACACTTATTGAAGAGCTGAAGACTAAACCTCAGATGGAGCGCTTAATCGGTGAAGGCTGCGGGTTACTGATCGGAAGGTCGGCAGTTTGATTCCCAGCACTGTCAAGTTGCCGCTGTTGATCCCTAGATCGAGGCCCTTAACCGTATCTACTCCAGGGGGCGCTGTATCCTGGCTGACCCTGCGCTCTGACCCCCAGCTTCCTAACTGGGAAATGTGAAAATATCATTTCACTGTGCTGTAAGGTCCATGTGACAAGTAATCGATTCATTATTATTATATTTTTATTAAAGCGTCCTCACTATGGTCCTGATCTCAGTCCACCAGACTGTCACCTGTTCGGTCCCCTGAAAGCAGAACTACGAGGACGAAGATTCACTTCTGATGAAGAAGTGAAGACAGCGGTGCATTCGTGGCTCACAGCTCAGCCTAGAACATTTTAATGAGGGAATGCGAAAGCTTTTCGATGATCAGAAGTGTATCAAAGAGTCAAAAAATCATGTATTTGTCTTTTCTAAAACGTCATTAAAATAAATTCCACAGCCGGAGTGCCGTGGACTCGCTCTCGTAAATCTTTATTAATCCCGAGGGAAACTGCAGTTCAGCAGCAGCATTGAATAACACGGGAGCAGACGGTAAACCGTAGTGAAGCTAAAACATACACAAGTGCTTATACAATAAAATAACATAAACCGAATCTACAGAAGTGTAGACATGTACAGAAATGAACTGGTGTGTAATTGTTTAAGGAGATCGTGTGTCTTTTAAGGAGAATTGAGAATGTGTTGCAAAAATAATGAGTTTATATTAGTTGAGTAGCTAAACTTATTTGTCCATGAACAATGTGAGATTTTATTTTATTGTAAACAAACCTAGAGTTAATTAGTGGAGACAATAAGCAGGTGCTGTATATGTTGTGATACTCGGTGAGCGAATAGTCACTGAAACATGTATAAAGAAAATACTGAACTTTTTAAAGGTCGTCCCTTTTTTAATCTCTAGTTATTTTATAAGTTTATTAACGTCACAGATGAAAATCATATTTAAACCCATGACCTTTGGAGCGAAGCAGAAGATAGTCCTCGTTTCATTGAGACAGCACTGAGGGGTTTTTAACACTACAGCCGCTACGCTCATGTTTCTCCACCTGCGCTGGAATCTGACCTGCTAAATTATACGTTTATTTACAATCTCCTCCATCTATAAATATCGGTGCCAAAGCCGAGGTGTGGAGAACAAATATCCCTGTTGGACCGGAGACAACAATAAAAGCAGGTCCGCGTGCTCGGCTCTGGTGAAGAGGATCGTTTTGCAGCTCGCTTGCACCTGACTCTCGCTAATCATCTGAGATCACACGCTGCATTGTCGTGGGGGTTAATGCTTTTCTTTTTTAACAAAATATTATATCATAGGAAGCTAATTTATTTCTGTAAATATATTCCAGAATTTGAAAACAACCAGGCAAGGAGTGAAAACAAACGAAGGAAAACAAAGACCTGCCGCTGATTACTGCTGATCGTGAGAAGGTTGTAAAAGCTAGCGACTGACCCCGTTGGCCGCCGCCATCTGTACGATGACCTGGATGGCGGCGGTGTTGAAGTAACGCCCGTCTCCTCCCACCACCATGGTGGAGCCTTGGCGGTCTCGCAGGTCGATGGAGGAGAAGATACTCTGGATGAAGTTCTGCAGGTAGTTCTCTTTGTACTGGAAAACGCGGACGTTCTTCCTGAGGCCGCTGGTGCCGGGCCGCTGGTCAGGATACGGAGCGGTTTCCACATGCAGTACCTGTAGAGGACTGTCCTCCATTGCTCAGAGAGAACCACAGTGTCGGGTCAGTGTTGGTGCGCACTGCTCAGTCACGGCGCCGAGAATGAGGAGCGAGGAGAGCGGAGTGCCGGGAAGAGCCTCAGGGCGTTCCAGGAGCAGTGCGGGACGTTAGGAGGCTAAAAATAAACTGGCAGTGGAAGAGAGTAACAGAAGACGAGTTCCTCCTCACACATGTGCAGGGGCATCACTGTCACACTTCACACTCACAACACAAGGAAGATGCCATGTCAGAGCACACGTTCCTCAACGGATCGCTAAGCTAAAGCCACTTGCTAGTGACCCTACAAGATGAGCTGTTGATTAGTATTTCCAGGGTTTAAAAAAAAAAAAAAAGGTTTCGAGTCCATAAGGTTCTTTAAAGGTTCTATGTGAGATCAGTAGGGCTGAGGGTTTGCTGGTCAGAGGAACCACCACACTGCCACAGTTGTTCCCTTTGACCTTTAACCCTGTGTGCTCCTGGAGAAAGCCGTGTCACTGGCTTTGACCCCAAATTCCTGGACCATGTGAAGAGAAGAACTGCACTGAACTGCAGAGTACACAGTACGTAACAAATAAACTCTTTCTGCAGAACAAAGTGTTTCTTTGTCAGAAAAGATTTATACACCCCGAAGATGGAGCCAAGAAGCCTGAAGAGTACAAGGAACTGTAAAAAGAGTCATTCTGTGTGTTAAGGAGGTAACAGAACCCGTGATCACGTATGCTTCAGATTACTCCAAAGTATTATCCTTTATTCTCATTTAACTGCTCTAACAAACACAAGGTCTCCCAGGTGTAGGGAGGTGGCGATTGTGGAGCTCTGGGCTGACACCCACAGTGCACTGGTGTTTAAAGTCATCATTTGGCCGATGCCAGTGTTTCATGTTTGTCTTCAGCTCTCGAATGTTTCACAGAGAATACGTTCTTGTGCGCAATGTGGATAAACAGTAATGCCAAATAACGCCACAAGGTGGCCCCCCTTTTTATAATAAACTATAATTAAAGAAGAAAAGAGTGTTAGAGTGCTGCTCTACTTAACCTCCACGGTGAACTTTCTCCTCCATGACATGCAGTGTAGGGAACATGTGTGGTTCCACTAACCGCTATTTAACCACAGTGTGTTTCAGGGTTCTTTTGGCTCTCTGTCTGATTGTCTGGTCTGATCATCAGAAAGACTCCAAAGCCTTAACTATCCAAAGAACTTATTCAAGAATCATTTTCCCTCACAAGGTTGAAGAAAGTCAAGGTTAACCACGGCAAAGTCACAAAAGCCTTGTCCTAGCATGCGATGTCCCGACCTGGTCCATGGTGGTTCCTCTGCTCTACTACCGCATTCATATTCATGTACTGATCCAACAACGCAGTGGAACATTAATTCAACCGAGAATTCCCAGTGCGGAACACTGACATAACACAGGACACGCAGATTTTCCTCACCATCATTTCCTGATTGATTTGATACTAGCGTCAGTACACATCGTTGATGGGAAACGAGTTTGTAGAAACAGTTGATTCAGCTTTAATGTAATCAGTGATATTATTATTATTATTATTATTATTATTATTATTATGATTTGAGGTTGAAGTCCACGTCCATGTCTGTGTGTCTTTCTGTACAGCAGAACTCTCTGTCTAACTTATTAATACAGTGAAATCACATTCTGTACGGTTGAGTATCTTACGCCTTGTTTACACTAAGTTGTCCTTCTTTGGTGGTCCATTGTGTCACGTTGTGTCGTGTTTTGGTTTGTGTTTCGTGAGGATTTTGGCGGCTTGAGAGACAGACAGACAGAACATTTTTCTGAGACTGGTTTCTGGTCCTCCAGTGTATGAAATGTAAAGATATGGATTAAAGAGCGAGTTCTGACCAACGTACAGACAAAACCTTTCTTTTATTTATAGAGATATGTCATTTCTGTTTTGTGAAAAAGTGTTTCATGCAATGTGTAGGTTTTTATAGATTTATCATGTCAATTGGTTTCAGTGAGTGAGAGCAGGATGTCTTATTTACACACTTGGTCCTCTATCATCCAGTAACACTAGGTGGTAGCAGGAGCATTATATTCCCAATCGACGCAGAGGGCACTAACACCAGCAGGCTCTAAATCATTTGAGTATCGAGTACCTTCTTTGCTGCAGTTAAACAAAAACTACACAAAAACACGTTCAAGAACTTTATTATAAGTCTGATGCTGCAGAAACAGACATTTAGGATAATGTATTAATAATAATACTGATATGAGTGCCATGCCGAGGGTTTGTAAGTAACTTCCAAAATTCTGTGGTTTCTCAGTAAAGTAAAGGATTTAAATGACTTACAGATGCAGATGAAGTTTGGATTATTCAGCGTCATGTGATTAACTGAACATACACACGTAATGTGCCATCCTGCTCTGACAAACGTTAACGCATTTCTATTCTCACGGGCTCTGTCTGTTTTACATCATCGACTTTTATACATATGGAAATCTTCTGATTCGTGAAATGTAAAACATGCCATGCAAACCACATGCGCAGCAAAATAACGTAATCAAAGCGTCCAAAATGATGGAGCTTAATACAACGACGAAAGACTAAACAAAATTCACCTTAATCAGCAAAACCTGTGTTTTATCGTTAGAGAAAGGTCAGAGTCAGGATTTTTCCCTCTGGAAAAAGCTAATTAGGATAACAAAAGAAATAATGGAGACTAATCACGCTAGTGTATGTGTGTGTGTGTGTGTGTTTGGTACGTCCAATTAAATGCAGAGCCGTTAAGGATAAAAAGAACACATGACCTGTGTTGTGTTCCATCAGAAACAAATCAGACGTTGGACTTTTGTTGTGTAACAGACAACACGTTGCTCAATTCCGATGCACCGTGGAGTCAGTGGTTAAAAAGGAGTTCTACTCCGTTTCTTTAGGGGTTCTACGCTTCCCGATGGTGACGAATGGATATCCGTGTGGATTTGAAGTGTCCCTTATCAGGCTTCCCTTGGATCGCTTTCCTGAGAGGCTGGCTCTCGATGCATTTTCCATTCAGGTTGACATCTCCACAAGCGCTGAACCACCAGCCTCCTTAAACAGAACCACACAGAAAATTGAAACACGCCATGCTTCTAAGTTCTACGATGCTACAGCTTATGATGATCAAGAAACTTCTTGGAAGATTGTAAAGTACAGTTTGGTCCATGCAGCTCACTGAATGAGCTTTATTTATTAATCGTTTAGTAAAGATTTACAGATTTACAATTTTACACTTACACAAGTAAATCCTTAAACACCAATTGGCAAAATGACAAAAACAGTAAAAAAAGACTAGCATGTGCTTAATCATCCAGTTTTGCATGCTGCGTTGGCTACCAGGACTATACACTATCTTTTTATATGGTGCCATTATTTTTGTAATGTTTTGAATATCTCCATAACTCATCAACAGTTATACGATTTGAAGCCGAGGCTAACGTGATATGTAACGTTACATACGATACATTCTCCAACACATTCTCCAATTGTCTTAACATCACATCACATTTCTTGTGTAAAAGTTCCTGTATTCGTCCCAATATTTATCACAGCACATAATGTATGAATGTTTCTGTACCTGTATAATCATGAGCACACTTTGGGTCTTTGAGTATGTTTCCATCATTGTGGTCATCTGTGGAGAACCTCAGTCCTGTCAGGTTGTTCGTATCCGAGGGCAGATCTAATGTCCTGAGGTGGATGGTGTAGTTGGAGTCAGCGCCCTCCAGCACGTACTGGAACTCCATCATATGAATTTCCTGTTTCCAGCCCTCCATCTGAACGCGCAGGAGAGCGCCGCCCTGCTGGGTGATGGAGAAGATCTTCCTTAGACCAAGCCAGAACTCACCTGCAGAGTACAGTGAACAATTTTTAGTCACCATGATGTCACTGTTACTGCCACGGGCATATTGTGTCAGTCAAATATGTGCTGATAGTGGTGCTACCTTAAGAGAGCAACGTAGCAGCGATGAGTCCTTTAGTCTCTCTCTCGCCTTAGTTTCTATACATTCTGCTCAAATGGATCAGCTTCCCCAGCATCAACACCATCGCATTTATGGCATTTGGCCAATGCCCTTATACAGAGCGACTTTTAATCTCATTATACGTCTGAGCAGTTGAGGATTAAGGCCCTTGTACAAGGTTATAATTGGTGGTGGTATTGGTGGTGGGGTTTCAACCCATGACCTTCCAATTAGCAGGCCAATGCCTTAACCACTAGACTACAATTACACACCTGATCTTATACCTTTGACTAGCCAAGTCTGAGTCTCTGCGGTAACTATGTGTTACATTACATATACCAACGGTGCATTCTTGGGCTTGGCACACCATCTCTGCCAAATCACAGAATATAATATTTATGTAATGTTTTTTCATGGAAAATGGTAATCAATAGCAAAGTCCCCTTGAAAATACAGCACTAACTGACAAATTTGGTCTCCATTGGCCTCCACAGTCCCTAGCTGGACTACAGAGGTTAGTAAATGGATGAATGAACCAATTAATTAGCGCCAGGAGTGCTAGAGCTTACTTTCAGCTGCATCCCATCAAGGGGTCACCATAAAAGATTTTCTCACGCCGGATACATTTCCAAACCTAACCCTCCCATTCTCTAATCAGGCTTGGGACCAGCACTGCATGCTGTGGCTGGGTAGTATGGGGTGTGGCAACCCAGCCATGGAAAGGCTCAATCCCAGATCCTCAGATCCCCAAATCTCAGATCTTCAACCTAGAACCATAACCACCTGAGCCACCACTCAGTCACAGGCTCTTATGGTCCAGTTAGAAGTATTAAAGGTATACTTCTGTTACTAAAGGGCACATGCCTTAAAGGATGGTTAAAAAAGCAAGACTTACAGTATACTCCATGAACCATGTACATGAACTCCATGTACTTTTTCTGAGAGCACTGTATGTGCATGTATGTAAATGTTGTCATAAACTCATTATTGATCAATGCAAACTTTAAAAAATGAGCTTCCTAGTGCTTCCCTGTCAATGCAATGAGTTCAACTCTCATTGGTGTATTTTTAGTTTCGAGGAGCACCAACATTCCAAATATATAACTCACTCTTGAAGTCTCCGAATCCATCCTCGTAACTTTTCCAGGATTGGTTAAAATCGACCGAGCCATCTTGTCTGCGCTGTATGATTGTAAACACTCCTTCTGTGAGGAACAGAGCTCATGTTATCAGGACTTCATTCTACACCTACTGTATCCCACTTACGAATATTTCAGGCGTTACAACAGGCTGTGTGTCTTGTGGGTATTCTTACCTTCTGTGAATTCGCAGAGCGCAAGGAATGGTTGGGATCCGTTTGGCTTAATGGGATACAGGCCACTGGTTTTCTCTCCACTGTTGAAGACCTCACCACAGTCTCTGGGGAAATCTCCAGAACAAATCACTCACACACTTAGTACAAAGAAATTGCTGAAACATTCAAAAGTTACTGGAATTCTTACCACTTGAAAAGCTCCCATCGATGGAACAGTTGGACAAATAATCTGACACGCTGTAGGCTTCTGCATCCCAGCTGAACTTAGACAAAGTCTCCTGAACTCCTGCTGAGTTGAGCTAGAGGACAATCGACAAAGTCGTGTTGTATTTATTATAAAAGCTTCACTCATACAAGTGGCCTAGTTGGACAAACAACACTACCTTATTCTCCAGACTTTTAATCTTGTTTTTCTGGTTGCTCAAGTGCTCGCTTTGCTCTTTCACCACCTTCAGCAGGTCTGAGATGCTCCTTTCTTGGGTTTGGATCACTTCCTGTGTTGATATAATTTCACATAACTGATTTATCTTTCTGTGATATCACGTTATTTTCACCTGGTTGTCCCTGAATGAGTTTCTACACCCTATAGCTGATGTCAGAAGTTTTATTATTTTTTTTATTCACATTTTTTTTCTCACATTTACATTTTCTCTCGCACTTTTTCTCACACTTCCCTTTCATGTGACAGACCAGTCACTGGGGAGAGTGAAGGCTAGCATGTGCCTTGTTCTCTGAGTCACATGAAACCACCACAGTTGCTCAAGTTGTATCACAGAGCAGTTTAACGATCTCAGTGGAAAGTGCTATCCGCCCTCTTCCACATACCTTAGGGCACAGACGGACACATTTGGCCACTGTTGCTGTGATTGACAGGTGAGAGTGTAAAGGCCCTACCCCCCAGGGAGCACTCTCTAGAACTCTTGACAACACATTACTGGGGCATTATCGGTTCAAAACAAACGACTCAACTTCCAGATAACTTCACCTACATGACCTAGAATCTTCACAGTGAGTTCTAAGTCAACATGTTCTACTGTACCACATTCAAGCCTAGGATCATGCTTTGAACCTCCAGTTCTGAACTTCCTTCCACGATGCAAATGTGAAGCAGCCACAGTACTAAGCATTAGGTTAGTGTTGTACTTGTCAGTGTGCAGGAGGTGTGCACCATTCTGTCTGGTGTAACTATTGTCTAAGTTCAAACTACTTATTTTAACAGGACATACTGTATAAAATATATGCCCAAATATTCTTACTTTGAGTGCTGAAATTTCTGCAAACTGATCTGCTGAGAGAAGACCTTGAGAAAGTCCACTGAGTTTCTCCTCAAGCCCTCCAACCTGGTTCCAGAGCTGGATCCTTTCCTTCATGATGTCCTCTACTTTGGAGTTTATCTCCAGAGACAGGCTCTTGATCTCCTCGTTATTGGCTTTGAGCACCACAGTGGTCTTCTTCAGTTCCTTTTCTTCATCTTTGATCTCGCTTGCCAGCAAAGAAAGCTGGTTGAAGGACTTGTCGAAAATGTTGAGCTTTTGCAAGATGTTGCTGATCTGTCCCTTTGTCTTTTGCACAAAGTCCCTCAGGTTTTTACCTAGCTGCAGGAGGCCATTAGCGATAAGCTGCACTTCATCTGGGCCGGCGAAAGCTGAGCGACTCTCTGAAGGGGTGAGGTTTGGCTCCTCTGTGTCCTCTGCTGTTGGGAAAGCGTTGGTTGATAACATCAATAACAGCAGCAGGGCCAGCTTCATGGTCACGTGTTTCGCCAGACTCAGATGAGCGAGCTTCGTTGTTGTTGGAGATCTTTCCACCCTCTGTGTCCAAAGAAGCCCAAAGTCCCTTTATATTCGTCCTGTTCTGGATGAGTTGATCATTAAACAGAATAAACTCATTCGCCTTTACAGAAGATAAATTAGACAGGAACACAAAACGTATCTGAAAAATATTTCTATTTTGATATTTTATGTTAAATAAGACCTTGTGTTAATTTGACCTTTTGTCAGTTAACAACTTTAGTTTATTCTTGTTTACCATCAGTCACTTGTGTTGGTACAGAGCTTTATCTTCACAAATCCTAGCGCTGATTGCATTTGCAGAAATCCTTATAAATACTTAGATACTCCGAATTTTGTCTAAAATTAGTTTTACATGCCTCTTTTATATTGTAAGTTTCCAAGCCGTTTCCAAGCGCTAAAGTGTTAATTCTAAACAATTGCGCACATTAAGCTTTATAATTTTTAGTTCAGAAAAAAATTCAGTGCTCCCTGACCTCCAAAGTCTCTACGTACATGTAACCCCCTGGTAGTTCACCTGAACGTCTATGTTTATGTTCTCCTTGCTGTAGGACAACGCGATCCCTGGTCCTGCTGGACGTTAGACTGTATAATGAGATATACTGTAAGTGTCTGTTCTGGTTATTAAACCATATTTAAAGCATCTGTAGGAGAGCTAGAACAGATTTTATCTGAGGTTAATTAATGATTGTCCTCAGGAATACCTTATACCTCGCACTAAAAGCCCTTCAGACCCAAAGTCATGAGTAAACAGTTCAGAAACGACTCGGCAGACTTTTCCATGATATTTTTCCACGAGATGATGCAACATGTCATTTGATTTTCTTCCTGCCACGGCTTCAGTGGCACTGCGCCTTCACGAAAATTGAGGGTTAGTGTGTTCTCTAATGTCCTGTGGTCACTCCGACAGCACAAACCTCTGTTAGCCAGCGACGACTCCTCCACCAAAACAGAACCAGGACATTTTGCTCCATTTCAAAATGTCTGGACTGAAACCTGTAACTAACGCCTGGATATGTGTTAAATCTCTCAATATCATTTGTTTCATTTCAGTGAGAAAACCATTAATGTCAAATGATTCAACTTTTTTTTTATGTAAATCAGGAGAGACACATAAGTTAAAGAGGATCATTAGACCTTTTTTTTATTCATTTGTCCCGAACCTGCTCTTTAGAGTCTCTGGCCTAATATATAAAGTCTATAGAGAGTTTATTTTGGATGGAGATAAGGTTCAGAGTCACGGACAGGCACAGAAAGCAAACGAGTTAAATGTTAACCCATATCAGAGGGAGACTGCAAACATAACCTCGTACCTCGTTTGGTAATCAAACAACACGTGTCTTTATTTAAACTGGGGCTTCAGTGGACTGTGTGTGCTCTGTGTACAGACTGGAGAACTTCATAATAAGAGATTGGAGTGATTTTGTTATTGGCTGCAGATTATATGTGAGACAGTCTATTAAAAAAAACACTCTGCCAGAAAATCACAACATTTGAATGAATTGTTCAGTCAGTAATGAACTTTGCCATCTCTAATTAAAGAAATGATAAAAATATTCAGTAAAGTGACATGGAAACTCTTTTATTTAGGTCACATTGTGGCATGGTGGGGAATCGAGGACAAGAGCGACATAGAGAATGAGTGAGTGAGTGAGTGAATGAGTGAGTGAGTGTAAGTGAGTGGGTGAGTGAATGTGAGTGAGTGAGTGAGTGAGTGAATGTGAGTGAGTGAGTGAATGTGAGTGAGTGAGTGAGTGAATTTGAGAGAGTGAGTGTGTGAGTGAGTGAATTTGAGAGAGTGAGTGAGTGTAAGTGAGTGAATGAGTGAGTGTGAGTGAGTGAGTGAATGTGAGTGAGTGAGTGAGTGAATGAGTGAATGTGAGTGAGTGAGTGTGAGTGAGTGTAAGTGAGTGAATTTGAGAGAGTGAGTGAGAGTGAGTGAGTGTGAGTGAGTGAATGAGTGAATTTGAGAGAGTGAGTGAGAGTGAATGAGTGAGAGTGAGTGAGTGAATTTGAGAGAGTGAGTGAGAGTGAGTGAGTGAGTGAGAGTGAGTGAGTGAATGAGTGAATTTGAGAGAGTGAGTGAGAGTGAGTGAGTGTGAGTGAGTGACTGAGAGTGAGTGTAAGTGAGTGAATGAGTGAATTTGAGTGAGTGAGTGTGAGTGAGTGAGTGAGAGTGAGTGTAAGTGAGTGAATGTGAGTGAGTGAGTGTGTGAGTGAGAGTGAGTGAGTGAGTGAGAGTGAGGTTATTTTAAGTGATTGAAGAACCAGTTTAACAAACAGTTTAATAAATGCACAACATATTGATAAAAGCTGTTCACCAACACCCGTCCAAAACCTCAGAAGTGTAAAGTTACAGACATTTAAAATTTTTTATATATTTTTTAAAACTTATTTCTTATTTCTTACTTTTACCTGAGAGTAATGTTCATGATGCTGATAATCAAAGTCAGAGCTCATGTCTCACAGTAAACTTAGAGGTCTTTATAATTTGTCAGTAATGTTGTTTCCATCAGTTGATTATGTTAAATCTTTAGGTTTTTTTTTACACCAGTTTACAGATTATACAAACGAAACAAGCAAAAATCTCAGTGAGAAAAGGGTAAAGTAAATAAAAACAACTATGATACACTGTTAAAAATTGAAGGTGCATTACTCACCTACCGTCTATATCGCTTTATCCTGTATATGGGGTCACAGGGGCGGAGCCTATCTCATGAGACTTAGGGTACAAGGCGGGGTCCACTTTAGACAGGGTGCCAATCCATCACAGAACACACACACACACTACGGGCAATTAGGAAATGACAATTTGCTTAACCTGAATGTCTGTGGGAGGAAACCGAAGTACCCGGAGGAAATGACGGAGAGAACATGCAACCTCCTCGCACACAGAACCCGAAGCAGGAATCGAACCCTCGACTCTGGAGATGTGAGGTAACAGCGCTAACCACTACGCCACCGCGCCGGGTTAAACAATATACTGTTTTTGTGTAAATGTACATGATGATGTTCTACACAGTACATGTGGGAAGTTAAATAACTGTACATGATCGTGTCAGTGCAAAACGCCCTAAAAATGGTTAAAGCCCTAAAACTAACGCAGTGGGTTTGTGCGTTGCAGTATGGAGACATTTCTCACTTTTTGCGGAGGAAATAACTTCACCATCGGGCTCCTGATTTTATAACATACTGTATAACCTCGTCTATCACTCTGAGAGATGCGTGATGATACTTCATATCTTTGCCCCCGGGGTGCTGCGACCCGCCGATGAGAAAGGCCTGAGCTTTACATCACAAAACTCCGCATCACAATCTGGCAAAAGATTTCAGTCACTACTAGCTATAGAGCTTCAGGTTCACCCAAAAACAAGCGTTCCTCTGCAGGGTTACTGAGTCCGTGATGTCCGAGACGTCTGAGAGACACGAGACAGTGGAGATGTTACCCAGCGAGTTTCACAGCAATTAGCGGAAAAGAAAGCAGACAGGGAGGTGTGATGCAGTCGGCATCAGGGCAACGTGCTGAGAGGGTTTAACAGGCTCACCTGCCCTCCCGCTAAAGCCCCGTGGTATTTTCTGATTAAAGTGGATGTTGAGGCCATCTGTGGTGTATTAAGTTACACTCTGACTGTGTGTGTGTGTGTGTGTGTGTGTGTGTGAGAGACCCTGAGTTCCTTGTATAAGTCCTCTGACACATGTCTCTTTAGCACTACGATGCACAAAGTCCCACACGCACACACACAAACATACACACACACACACTCCTATTGGCCGTCTGGTTATGTTTTCACCACTCCCGCCTGCTCTCACTGGACCCGGCGTACACAGGGGGGCGTGAACACCGACGTCCGTCCCCCGCTCTCAGATCTCAACACAATAATACTGCTTTATGTTTTCAAAGAATTTCACATCCAGGGGTTTTTCATCCCACCGACTCGGATTGTTCTGCGTCCGTGATGGTGTCTGGGGAACGGAAATGCCAGACTGGAGCTAGACGGGGACAGTAAGAGGGGACGCTCTTGCCAAACCTGGAGCAGGACAGGTAGTCTTGAAACTTATTAAAAAAAGGTTTTATATATTTCACGTAAAATGGGTTTTTCCTTCATGTGAATAGATTTTTCTTGTACACAAAAAAGTTATCATGATATTGAGAAGAAGCGATTGTTGAGTGAGGACAATGGGAAGACAATGGGCTCCAGAGCTGCACGGGACATGAGCAGGGTGTAATGTCATCTCACGACGTGTAGACGTTTGAGAGAAATGAGGTTTTAACCCACACCAGGTCTCACGTAACTGCTCTGCAAATGCCCTTATTGTGTTTGGCGGCGAGCCACGGTGATCTGCGCGGTCCAAGCTCTGTCAACAGAGTGGAAAAAAAGGAAATGGAGCAGGACAGAAAAAAAAATAAAAGTTGGTAAAGAAAAGAAACAGATCTGAAAAACAGATGTGAGTGTGTGTGAGAGAGTGAGAGCGAGAGAGACAGGCAGAGGGGATGAAAAAGGAAAGGTCTTTATAACACAGTCCTGATTGTAAAAGACAGAGAGACAGTAGGACATTCCACACCCTCCGAGGGTCAGAGAGGGACACACGCGGGCTTTGGCCTCCGTCCTCAACCCCAAACTCCAAATAGACGAGAAGGAATGAGGTTGTGTGCCGAGGAAGCCGCGCCGCCGAGGGGGCCGTGACAGGAAGAGTGGAGCGGCCGTTACAGTCGCACTCCATTGTGTGAGAATAAACCAGAGCGAGGTTTAAATCTATGGGCTGGAAAAAGACGAGTCTAAAATCTTAAGGTCTAATCCGCGGGCAGGAGTTCTACACCATAAACACGCGCGGTTAGACGTCTCTGAGTCACTGCGGGCAAATTGAGCTGAACGCAGAACTCCCGGGTTTGGAACCGTCAGCAGAACCGGGCTCGAGTTCTGTTTACTCCGACTGAGTTTCTATACCGTGTCCCATCCATTCCAGGATCCCCCCCTCCCCCCCTCCTTCTCTCTCTCCTGAGCACTGAAACCCTGCTGGAAAAACCTCCGCTTCCTCCCACACCGCGCTGTTTACGCTTTTACGTCTGAAGCCTTTAGGAGATTGTGAATTGTCACAGATTCAAAACCAATTTGTGGTCTGAGAAGGAATGAAGGAATGCAAATGGAGAGAAATGTATTTAAATAAGAGCAGGGCTTTATTTTGGGGGGGGGGGGGGGTAAAATAGGAAAGAGGGGAGTGTGTTTGTGTGTGTGTGTGTGTGTACAAAAATATGTGCTTATACAGTAGGAAGAAATGATAAATTTGACTCAGGGTAGGGAAAGCCGTAAAAAAAAACATGAAAAATAAAACATTCCCAGCCTTTTGTCCTCTTTTGATGTTTGTATTTAAGCTGATTCGATTTTCCTCCCTAATGTGATGTCATATTAGATGCTCAGCACTGGTGGCTCACGCAGACACTGAAACGGTGCGTTCGGAAGAGGAGTGAAACGGGGAGATCGAGGTTAGGAAAAAGGCACTATCGAGGGCAATAACACACACACACACACACACTTTGGGGAACTCCAAAATAGACACATACAGGACCTTTAAATAACAGTAGCGAGAACTTAATACATGCTTTTATTTCCAGTTTATTCACGGAAGTTTTTTTCCCGTCACCTGACTGCTGCTATGTCATCCTGTAACACTCGGGTGTGTATGTGTGTCGGCGGAGATGTGATAAGAGCACACGTGCGCACATAAACACCTCTGTGAAGGACGACTCTGAACTACAGGATGCAGGAGACGTTTTGTTTTAAGTTTTGCTTCCTGAGAAAACGAAGGTCATTTCTTTCTTTTGTCGATTCAGCTCAGAGTAAACTCAAGGCCGAGGGTAGAAGGACCGGCACCCCCTGATCGGCCCCTGTTCCCCGCCCCGTGTCTGACCTTCTCCCTGATCACACAGCTCATGGTATGAGGAAGAGGTTCCTGATGAGGGACAGAGCGGGCGTTGTGGAGTTCGTCCGAGTGAGGTTTGGGTTTGGGCTGTTTGTGTGTTTACGGCATAGCTGACATTGTTTGTGACGTGGCTCCTTTTGTGGTGCGACGTGGTCTGGAGCAGGAACGGAGAGAGAGACAGAGAGATTTGAGGTGGTGCTGCAGGACTGGAGGACTTCTATAATCTTTTACAAACCGTTCCCAACCGTGTAGGACATTGAGTCATGCACTTATTAGACTGTGTACGACTGTGACATTTTATATTTGCTGTATTTTATTTCCCTACTGAGATAAAAGAAGAAGAAATGAAATTAAAATGGAAACCTCCATGAAGAAGAGCTTGGGCCGGTTCATCTGCTGTCCTTCACATGAAGAAGAAATCATTTCCAGACGTTAATCACAGTGTTGTTTTGTGGTATTTAGTTAAAAAATCAGAACAAATGTTCCCGCTGACTTTTGCAAGAAAATCAGCTGCTGAATTTGCAAAGAGGTTTGAGATCGCTGAGACTGAGGAGAGATTTTAAATAACTGTACATCAGTGTGAAGCTCACATTAATGAGCGGAAATCTTCTGATGTCACAATCATCCACATTTCTCATTTTAAAATAACTCTATATTTATTATTCTTTTATTTTCAGGCTAAGCAAGGTATGAAAATTACACCAAGCTGAAAAAACCCCCACAAACAATGGATACCCAGAAAGGTAATAACCCTAAATCACTGAGTTGATCTGTCTAGACCAGCCATTGAACCTGAAACTAACAACCCTGAACTCAAACCTTTAATCATGACTCTGATCAGAACATGAACTGAAATTAAATGAAGAACGGCACGTTTTAAATCATGGCTTTGTTTAATGAGCTCTGAATAAATATTTACATTTTAAAAAGTAATCATAATTATTTCATGGCAATTAATTTAATAAAACAGCCCAACTGCGGTACACACACGGGAAACACTGGTCTAGACTAAACTCCATGTTTGTCAAGAAGCCAAAGTTTGCTTATAATTGCTGTTCGCTTGTTTTCTCAGTGAACGGCGTTGCTTCAAAAGAGAACGGAAGTCACAGAAGGCCACCTTCGTATTCCGTCGAAACCCCTTACGGATTTCATTTGGACCTGGATTTTGTTAAATATGTCGAGGACATTGAAAAGGGCAACACCCTCAGAAGGGTTCAACTTCAGCGCAGGCCGCGTGTGCGGAGCAGTGGCAACCTGGCGCGCAACCTCAGCTTGCCCGGGTACAGCTGCAGATCCTCCCAGTGGAACTCGGCGAGCATCTTTTTCCCCAGAACCCGCCTCGCAGACTCCCAGCATCCGGGAGACGGAGAGTCAGCTGGTTTCAGCAGGCAGTCAGGGTCTCCATATAAATTCTCCAAGGCTTTTGACGAGCAACCGCTGGGACCACATGTGAGGCCAAATCTACTGCGAGCCTCAAGTTTACCCTTAACAGTGTTATTGAGGAAATACTCCAACGAGGACCCGACCAGCCCCAACGGTTCCAGGGATTTCCTCTCTCAAGAGAACGGTTCTTCCGAGGACGTCTTCCACAGCCCAGGAGGAGTGAACGGGACATTTCAGCAGCTGACTGCGGCTCTTCAAAGAGTCGGGGAGCTGGAAGAGGAGATCAGGATTATACCAGAACTTAGAGCACAGATATGTATCCTGCAGGAGGAGCGTGAGAGGCTCCTGCACACGTTCCAATCTGAACCTGACAACGCCGTGATTCAGAGCTTCTCCAGTGGTATGGTAAAGGTGAGGGAGAAGAAAAATCAAATGAAAGATGACTGGATGGACCGGGAGTACGATCAGCTGGAAGAGAACATCAAGGCTTCCTCTGAGCAAGTTAATGCGATTGCGATAACCACAGAAAAACAAACACCATCGACTAAGAACAATCATGAAGATGCTGTAGAGTCCCTCATTGAGGTTCTGCAGAAGAAAATCACAGCTCTAGAACAAAAGCTTCATGAACTCGATTCTGACCTGGAAAAGACCACAATTCTTCTTAAGGAACAGGAACAAGAAAGTCGCTTCAAAGATGAAAGAATCAACGAGTTGACCAAACAACATGCCGAAAGCATCTGGGTTAGACCAGACAACCTTAGGAACCAAGAGAACAAAGCATCTCCGCAAATGGCTTCACCTGAACCAGAGGCAAGTAAAGCTTTCCAGGTGTGTTTAGAGCAAGACTTTAAACTCTGCACATCAACAGGAGCTGCAGGATCCCAAGCAGACATGGAGCACCATGTGAAAGAAGTCAGAGAGCTCCTCCAGGAGCAGTGGGAGTGTCTCTGCAGAAACGAGGGATCAGGAAAAGATATGTCCTCTGAACATCTACATCCACGCGTCTGCTCCATCCAAACACAGCTGGTCTCTTTAGCAAACCTTCTGACACTCTATGTATCACCTTCAGGAGGTGCACCACCATCAGGTAAAGCTCTTTACACCACAGCACTGTTGAAGTTCAGTCAGAAGGGGGTGATTTTCTGTAACAGAAGCTCTGACAGTAGTGCAGAGGTAAAGCTGTAACTTTAAGCTCCACATCTTCAGGACCGAGGAGTTTACCAAGAAGAATAGAGCCTGGTGAGGGAATGGGGGTTTATAGCTGCTGTACAAAAAAAGTCAAAAATTGTTCTTTGTAAATAAATTTAAAATTGTAATTGAGAATAAGTTGCTATGGTACAAGAAGAAGAAGGTGTGACAGGATGTGCTGTTATGGGAAAATTATTATACAATATCTTTATGGTGGTTAGAGTATCTCCTCTTCATCTCACCACCACTATGCAAATCAAGTGTGTCAATTTTAGGTGATACGACATATTCAGTCTAACTCTGAGTCGACCGGACCAAAACAAAGTTAATGACCAATGAGACAACAAAAACTAAATTCTAATGTCTTCATTTTTCACCGTTTATCAAAGAGGCACAAACAGAGAGTGAACATGTATAATGAAAAGAAATTATATCGCAAATAAAAATTGGGGAAAAACAGGAACTATAGGATGCAGGATGCTGTGAGTAGTTCAGAGTGCTCCATCTGTAGGAATATAGAGGAACTGCAACAGTTTACCTTCTCAAATACAAACATATATAAATGTAAAACCCATTTAAAAATATATTGTTTTCGAGTCAGTGTGGAGATACATGAATTGACACAAAAAACAATCATGATATGTAACTAAAACAACTTTGTCCCAATCCCTATTGAATATGGACTATTTATTTTAATATTTCTTTCTATTCTATAACAAATATGGAACTTATATCTGGATGTTTTTATTCTTTTTCCATCCTACTTGTTCTCATGACAGACAATTTTGCTCATTTGGAGCGTTTACATTAAACAGTTTATAATAGTCTATAAATAGTCTATATATTTGTTATATAATAATTTCAGAACGGAATTCTCAGGGACATCAGGAAACATTACAGTATGTAGTTACGATTATGGTGAAACACCAGCCATTGGTCTCAAGCCTGGACAGTATGGGAGGGTTGTGTTAGGAAGGGCATCCAGCATAACAACTTATGGGGTCCACTGGGGCAACCCCTCGACAGGGGCAGCAACTTGAGGAGAGTCTGGGGGATTTCAGGTTAACAGCACCATATAGACATTTCTGGAGTTTCATATCTGCTAATGTTTCATTAAAATGATTTTATTGCTCTGGTGTATCGAGAGTAGTTCTATGAAAAAATTATTATTGTGATTATCATTTAACGAAACTGGTGTTCTTCTTGACTCTTGTTGATCCACGGTATAAAAGGTTACACAATACATTACTCATATTCGCACCTGGACTCTTGTTCATTTAAGCTCAGGAGTCCATGATGGAAGACCAGATATCTGTGGTGGAGACATGGGAATGTCCTGAAGAAGACCAGGGAAGAGACCGGTAACCTTCTTATATACACTTCTACTGTATATCACATTACAAACATCTGGGTCTGGCGCTGGTCAGCATTTCAGTAATTTCTCTTTGGATTAATTCTCAGCGACTCTGGTGAAGGAGTGGAGGTCAGCACAAGGGCAGAGGATCCTGCGGAGGAAGGGTTTAACCAAAACATTTCCCTAACTGAAGTAGAGCTGCCGAGTTCTACCCTGACCACCAGAGAAACCAGTGCAGAGACCAGGCACTCGAAAATGTCTGAAGAACATCATGAAGAGCAGGACAGGACGTGTGAAGCAAAATGTCCAGGAGGTCAGGCAGAGGACAAGCAGGACGGCATGTGTTCAGGATCTGAACCAGAAGAGGCACCACGTGGTGACGGCGGAAGGTGAGATAACATCATCTGAGCAAGTTCTCATGAATATAAGCATAATCATCATGTCTTATTAACAACCCGTTACCTCAGGGGGGTGGAGACCGACTTCTTGAATGCGTGTCACTTCCTGGAGAAGCACATGAATGAAGTTTCTGAACCAAACGATGAAATGGTAAGTCGCTAAAACCATACAGTTTGGGACGTCAGTGTGGTGTTTGAGCTTCTGACCATCACGTTTATCATCTTGTCATTCTCTAGAAGCGGGCTCTGACCATGGCGTTCCAGCAGTGGTTCCACGTGTGCGCCGAGGAGAACTCGTGTGCCGACACTGCTGCTCTGTACGTTAACCAAGTGGCCACTAAAACCCCTGCGGTGATGCAGTTCCTGGTCAACATGGTGGATGATAACGGAAACACGGCCCTGCATTACAGTGTGTCGCACTCCAAATTCAGCATCGTTAAACTCCTCTTGGACACGGGTCAGTCACCACAACATCTCACCATCAGCAATGCACAAGTGATATTTTTCCTTTAACTTATTATTTGTCTCCTTCACATTGTTCATGTGGGTTTTTCTCCTAAACCATTACATAGTTATGGCTTATCCCTTCTATCTTTCTATCACGCTCTCTTTCCTCATCTTTGCTTTCTTCAAAACACCTTCAAGTAAAGCTCGGTTGAACTACAGTTCAGTTTTCTTCCTCCACGTGGAGTTCTGGTTGAGAGTCCGTGTAGCCTGCAGGACCAAGCTTCTTCTCAGTCTCTCTGTTTTGGTCTTCAGGGAGCAGAAGAGCTTTTCCTGACCACAACAGAGAGAACAGTCCAATGCTGGGGTGGCTGATGTCCTTCATGATCTTCCTGGTCTTGATCCAGCACCACTTGCTGTAGATCGAGTGCAGGTCAGGGAGCTCGGTGCGGATGATGCGCTCAGCTGATCGCACCACCCTCTGTAGAGCTCGTCTGTCCTGCATGGTGCTGATCCCGAACCAGGTTCTGATGTTTCCCGTCAGGACGCTCTCTGTGGTGCACTTTATATTTATGTAGTAAATATGATCATGTGTGAAGATTTCAATAAAAATTCCCCACAGTAGTATTTTGAAGCGATTGATTAATACACATGGAGAATAGTTCTCCATCACCATGACCACTGTCCTTCATATGCACCTTCTACAGGAAAATAATCTACAGTACGTTTTGTAATGGCGTCTTTATTTGGTTTTCATGCCAATTTGCCAATTTTTATGCACATGGATCATTACAAACGAGCCTCTGTTGGTCCGTACGAGGGTAGTGGGCAAAAATGTAGGAGAGTTGAACAGATAGAGAGAGGGATGGACTTTATGACATTTACAGCATCTGGCAGAAGCCCTTATACAGAGCGACTTGCAGTGGCACCTTAGTGGTACTGGGACTCAAACCTGGAACCTTCTGATCCATAGTCCAACACCTGAACCACTCAGGTCCCTCTGCACTTTATTGAGGTCTGAGCTCAATAACAAACAAAACCTGCTACAATGTTTTCTGTCTGAGACGTCCTGCTTCTCTAGAAACCCTGTGCATCATTTTTACTACATCTGTTACATAACTGATAAAATGGCACGTTGTAAAGTCTCTGAGTAAAGACATGACTATTCAAGAGGGCTTCTCCGAGGGAAAGTTTCAGTCATGAGGATTTTTTTTCCCCTCTAAAATCCATGCACACACACGCACACACACGCACAGGCACAACTGGAAGCATCCAAACCGCTGTTCAAGTCATTCGAGCCAATCCTGAATTACCGCTCAGCTAAAAACAGGACAGAGTGCTACAACGCCAAAATGAATAAACGGTCTCCTAAAAGATTCAGAAATAAAACAGTTTTTACTGACAGTGACTTTGAGTTCTGTTCATCCAGAGCCTGAGTTAACCCTGAGAGAAGGTTTTCTCCTGAAGCTCTACTGGATGCTCTGTGTTCTCCAGGTGTGTGTGACGTGGACCTGAAGAATAAGACCGGGTACACGGCGATCATGTTGGCGTCTCTGCAGTCAGTGGACACTGATACGGATATAAAGGTGGTCCGGCAGCTGATGGAGCTCGGGGATGTTAACGCTCGAGCAGGGCAGGTGGGTAACGACCCGCTTTATCACAGCGGTGATGCACCGAGTTATTACTCTGTAGGGTCAGACTTACTGTATATTCCGTCCACTCCACAGAGCTGAAGGTGCAGGGGGTAGAGACAGAGCTGGTCCGACTACTCATATAGTCCGAAGCGTTCTAATTTGCATCAGTGAAGCGAGTTTATATATTTTTTTAGTTTTTTTTTCCATTTTGTGTAAGATTTAGTGAAGACAGCACCATGGGTCCCAAGAATGTTAACAAGGACGGTAGCAGGAAGAAAAGGGAGCCAGGTTACACTCCTGTTATTGTTGATGTTAATGAGTATTTGTTTGATTTTGCGTCCTGTACTCGTGTCCCTGCAGGTGGGTCAGACGGCGCTCCACCTGGCGGTCAGACATGGCCGAGCATCCATGGTGAGACTCCTCCTGGCACACGGTGCCAACGTTAACGCTCAGGATCAGGCAGGAACCACGGCTCTGATCAGCGCCTGCGACCGCGGACACGCAGACATCGTCCGGATCCTGCTGGAGGATCCTGACTGCGACGTAAACCTCACGGATAAGGTGGGAATTCTGCTCTAAGTTAAAATCAGCGCAGCAAAATGAAAGGAAAAAATAAAACAACCAGAAAAGGCAATTTTTATTCCTGTATATAACCAAATATTGAAAATTCAGCTTCAGCTTCAGTGTAGGAAAATAGAAATCTGTCCTTTGCTGTTCTCTTCTTCTCTTTAAGGAGCGTTAGATTGTGCTCCGGGTCTGCTTCAGGAGGAACCTGACACTACATATGTTTATTAACTGAGGAGAAACATAACGTATGTAAGAAAACACTGGGTTTAGAATGAAACGGCGCCACCTAGTGGACACAGTTATAACTCAGTGCCTGATGCTTCCTGTTCACATGTGCTCTGAATTCACTCTCACTCACTCATCGTCTATACCGCTTTATCCTGTATTCAGGGTCGCGGGGACCTGGAGCCTCTCCCAGGAGGCTTAGGGCACGAGGCGGGGTCGACCCTGGACAGGGGGCCAATCCATCAATAAACACACTCAAACACACACTACGGGCAATTTGGGAACACCAATTAGCCTAACCTACGTCTTTGGACGGTGGGAGGGAACCGGAGAACCCGGAGGAAACCCATCAAGCACAGGAGGAACATGCAAACTCCATGCACACAGAGAGGGGAATCGAACCCGGAGGTGCAAGGCGACAGTGCTGACCACTCCACCACCGTGCCGCCGCTCTGAAGTCAATCCTTCAAATTTCTTTATATTTACCACTAGCGTTAGTATGCGTCATTAAAGGTTAAAGAGTTTGTAGAAACAGTTAAAAGGTTAAAGCTAAAAATAATCTGTTAACTGTTTTTACTCCTCAGCCAATCAGGTCACAGCTCAGACTTTATAATCAGTCAGAGATAATTAAATAACACTGCAAGAAAACTCCAGGCCACAGATTTTGTCCATTTAGTTTGTTTGCTAGAACTAAAGTCAGAAATCACTTAAACACGTGTGATAAAACATAAATAAATAACGAGCACAGACAGTGTTAGATCACAGAGCAGCGAATCACAGCCGAGACCATGTGATCAGGAAACCGCCATTTCTATTGCACGATGTTTTTGATTTGATATTATTATTATTATTATTATTTGTATTTTGAATTCTAAACCAATGTAAGAATGATTCACTGCGCCGCTGCGCTATGTGCTAATGTGTTTAGAGCACCACCTATAGGATTATAGAGGAACTGCAACTTATTACTACCTCGAATTACAAAAACGTACAAAAAAAAAAAAGTTGATGGAGGTGTGATGATTGACACACAGTTTGCCAGGACGATGGTAATCTGCCGGCTGTAGTGTACACGACCTGTTATTATCTACATCAACCTCGTAGCTCCAGTCTCGGCGGGTGAATTTTGTTTGCACTAAAAGGATAAAGAACGTAGTTGTTTTAAGCTCTTTGTTGTTCTCTCTTACTGCATCTGCTCTGTGTGTGTGTGTGTGTGTGTGTGTGTGTGTGTGTTACAGGGAAGCCGCAGCGCTCTGTCTCTGGCCACGCAGGCGTCACACACGGAGATCGCGGACCTGCTGAAGGCTCGGACCGCCAACACTAAAGCCAACGACAAATGCAAGATGGCTTAAAGACGAGACGCTTCGTGACTGTAGAACTCGTTCTGTGGCTTCATGTAGAATTCTCATTATGATTCTGTAATAATTTGAATAATAAGATGCTTCTATGATCGTTATTATAATAATTGTGAGTAGTGGTGCCTGAGAGACGGACGTCTGGACCGGTTCATGATTCTGACTGAGAGACGCCGTTGCAGACGGTAAATTATTTGTGCTGGAGTATTTTAATGAAAGACTTTCTGTATATTTTTTTCACATATCCTGTAAAATAATCAGCATGTCGCGTCCCGGACTCCTCACATTTAGTTCCTCAGCTCTATCGTTTATAATCCTCATCCTCAACCTCACGCTGTGCGTCTGTTCTCACTTACATTATAGCAGCTGTAAACACTCGTACCCTCACCGCGCTCTCTTTATTCTCTCTCTAATCTTAATAAAAGTGTAAACTCCTCCTCCTGCAGGTGTGACAACCCAAAGGTACAGCTTTACCTCTGACACTGGAGACTCCGTCCACACGTCATAAACGACACCAAACGGGACGCTGGAACGTGGCGTCGGTGCTGAAACGCGTCTCACCGCCGTGAAATAATCAATTAGCAGATCGGATCATATAGCACCATTCTTCATAATAATTAACGCTTCCTATCTCCCGGTCCAGGCTTCATTTTTGTACACAAGTATATTTTTATTAGATAAAAGGAAAAAATAAATTTGCTAAATACAACTTAAAGCCCTTTTATATCCGTAGTGTAAGTTTTTTAATTCAAATCTTTCAGTGATCTTAACTGTCATTCAGATTTCACATGAAAAGACATAAATCTGAAAAAGTGTATTAACGCTAAAACGCTAAATTGTTAAGATATCGCAACAGGAATTCGACACGGTTACAGACACTACAGATTTTTTTGGGGAAAGAAAACTGCAATAATGCTTTAATTTACATTTTTTAATATCAATACTCATAAAGAAATGTGAATAATTAGCATTTTAAATGATTATTGTTTGAAGTGAGACAGTACAACGCTGTAAAATGCCCATTTTTGGGACTCATTTACAATCATCTCCAAAACAGCTGAAGTTAGCGACTTAAAATGTTTAGGGAAGTTCAGAACTTCAGAAGGAGCTTCTTTGGGAAAAACACACATTCTGTATTAAAAACCTAACCACATGACTGATTGTTAATTTCTGAGAGAGTTCACTGGACACAACGTGCTGTTACTATAGCAACAATAACACAATAAATTAAACCACGCGTCTGTTTGGATCGGACTGTGATTTGGTGACCCGTGTTGAGTCCGACCCGCGTGTGGATGAGAACTGACTGATCCCTCACCGCTGTAAATAAATCAGACATCAGCAGCTCGGTGTGTGTGTGTGTGTGTGTAAGCAGAGTCACTACAGGGTGACCGTGTGGTCTTGTGTCTGATTTCAGCGAGACGTTCGAGACCAGAGAAGAAAAGACACGTGACTTTCAAAGGCTTTCATAACAATCCAGAGGGAGAGAGAGAGACAGAGGGAGAGAGAGAGAGACGGAGAGAGAGAGACGGAGGGAGAGAGAGAGAGAGGGAGAGAGAGAGAGAGATGGAGAGAGAGAGAGAGACAGAGAGAGAGAGAGAG
>JAQQZT010000001.1:33891608-33913606 GCA_030068275.1 Clarias platycephalus
CTGCGATGGATTGGCACCCTGTCCAGGGTGTACCCCGCCTTGTGCCCGAAGCTTCCTGGGATAGGCTCCAGGCCCCCTGCGACCCTGAATGCAGGATTAAGCGGTATAGAAGATGACTGACTGACCATTTTAATATAGGAATTCCACAACATGAGGATAATTCAAGAGCAAAAATGATTTGTTCCTGAAGTTGTTGTTTGAGTTGAATCTTTTGAAGTGTTTATGATCGGTGCCAGTAATTCTACAGGGTTCTACAGGTTCGCCGGTGCTGAGTACTTTAGCATTACACATCTTAACTGGATGCTAATCTCTATATAAATGATAACGTGTGTGTATTTGCGAGCTGACGTTTGGTTCTGTTCTTAACAGCATGAGAATCTCTGTATTATTTTCTAGAGCAGCCCGGAGTGCCGTGGGATTACGCCACACCACACACACCCCTGAACGCTGTCCACTTGTGCGACCTGCCCCTGGTGATGCCCTTCCCCCTGCACGGGCACTACGCCGGCGCCCTCGCACAGCCGGGCTTCGCGGTCAGATTCGGGGTGCCCGCACTCGGACCCGTCCCGTTCCCTCACGTTCCCCCGGCAGCGATGGTGGAACACGGACAGGTGAGAGTCACTGACGTCACCTGACATGTTAAATACATTATTATTAAAGGATTATTAAAGGATTTTATCAGTTTATATTTACATTTAACGTCACCAGGTCTGAGGAATGAGTGGGTTCCTGTTGGAACTAATAATATAATATTATTATTATTATTATTATTATTACATTTGTTTGTAGGAAGCTCCAGGTGTGTTTTACGTGCCGTATCTCCCTCATCCACACCCTGATCTCCACCCGCCGGGCGTCTGGGAGCGAGTCCACGGACCTGACGCGGGTACAATTAAACTTTATAAATCTGCATCACAGTTACAGAACGAGGAACAATAACGATGGATCAGACCTCACGGCGAGGTAAAGACGAGGCTCGATTGGCACTAACGCAGGACTTTTCATTTAGAGGACATTATGAGATCGTTAGTTTGTTCAGGTTACGGTTCTGGTCCTGGAACGTTTCGGCCAGTAGAGGGCGCATTACCGAGGCTACGCTAACATTTCCTCTTTCGAATATTAATATTTTTACAATTTTTTTTACATTCATGACAGAACCAGAAGTGTTTTTGTGTAGAAAACATAAAATTTACAATTTTAATAATCTGATGTTTATTATTTACAGCTTTTACACTTTACATTTCCAGTGGCAGTAATAAGTCTATATAGTGTAAGTGCTGAATAATAAATATAAGAGCTCTGATGATGCGGGGCTACAATATTCAACACTTTGATCTGTGAACTAAAGTCTGTTATCTTTAGGTGGTTAAATACAAAAGTATTTAAATAATAATAAATAAACCTGAAGATCAATGAGGATTAATCAGTTTATTTTTATTATAATAATAATAATAATAATAATAATAATAATACTACGGGGTAATTGTAATGTTAATTATAAGTCACTTGATGAATTAAGATTAAGCTTTAAAATGAAACATTCACATTCATGCTTATTTACCTACAAATTAACCGATAAAGTCCATGAGCTCAGAAGTTCCACAAATCTCCACATTCTTTCCAAACGATACTCTGATCAGCTTCTGGTGGATTTAATAAGGACGTTAGTTAAATTTAAGTCACATGACATGATATTGCAGTGAAGTAGAGACACATGATGTGTGTAGATTTTCAGATTCTTAGTTTCACTTTGTGTAAAAGTCGCTCTGGATAAGAACGTCTGCAGAACGTCTAAATGTAAATGTTAAAAACTACCCAGGAATGGAGCTGCTGCAGGACTAAAGACACAAACCAGACCCCTGACTGTCCCGTCCTGATTATACTGTACATATAACCTAAAGATTGTTACTTGAAATCACAGCTTTGGTCTAAATTGGTCCTTTTTTCCCTCCCAACTCAGGAATAGCTGAAGGCGGCCGGCAGCGATCATCCTCACCTCCAGGGGGCGCTTTACAATCCACTCAGGAATAAAACATGAACGTTGGAGGCCTCTCTCAACGCCGCGTCATTCCTAAGTTAAAAATCAAGGTTGAGGTCTTCACACCGAAATCATTGTTAAATGTGTTCAGTATTTTTTGTCGTTTCTACATTAATGTTTCGAGCCGAAGCTTTAGTTACCTGATGATCAAAGAGGATTTACTGTCAATGTCTTCACTGATGGTACACGACTTTGTGTTTACTGTGTAGTTCTAAAAGCAGCTGTTTGTACACGGTTTCTATTTTCCGGTGTTTTCTCTACATCACACGGAGCTGATTAAGCACTTACTAACACTATTGACGTGTAATGAGAACGCCTCATCCTGGCTGATGTACAGGAATATTCAAAATTATTGATGTTAATTGATAGAATATTGATAGAAGAATCAAAGTTAAGGGGGAAATTTATCAATCTTGAGTACGCACACACTTTTTTAAATGAAGAGTGCCAATAATTTTGAATTGTAATGACACTGCACTTTATCTTTTTGCCCACAAGGTGTCTATTGTGCTCAATGTGCTCTATTCAGTAAAATTGCTAAGTTTTCACTGTTTATGGTTCAGTTGATTAATGAAAATGAGACTAATTTAATTTAAAAAAATCTACCCAAGTCAAAGTCTTCTAATGTGATTTACAAAAATAAAAAGGGTTTTTGCATAAATGTGGATGAAATTTTACAAATATGGAAAAAAGGGGAAATTATATGGAAGCTTGTGTAGCTTGTGTGTGTGAGGCCGCTCTTTAGATTCACTGAAGAGTCGACTCTCATACTGTATATATGAAATGTTTTGTTAATTATTAAGTAAAGCATGATAAAACATCAGGAAAGAAATAATAATAATAACTGATTATGAAATTGGCTTTTTATTCCCCCAAAACCAGCGATTCATTTGGGATCCCAAAGGAGTCGACACTTAACAGTGAGCCGAGTCACATGATCAGACCGAGGAAGTAAAACATGTTATTTCATTCACTTTGTAAAAAATTTAATGTCAAGTTATATTTTATGTCGTGTGTGTGTGTGTATATATATCTCGATGGCTACACACACACTCAGCGAGTCCTTGGTTCCGATTCATCATCCAGCCGCCAGGTTTGTGTAAAAGTCCCTGTAAATCCACACAAACTTTGGCACTTGTGTGAAAACACACCCAGGCAGCACATCATTCACAAACCAGGAAGTAATAAAAAATTATAATTATTTTTTAAATCAAAAGGCTTTTTTTTTGGTGAGACTCATGAGTACGTCCCTCTTCAGAAACAGCACACGTCAGCATTCTCCGAGTGTGTGTGTGTGTGTTTGGAGCAGCTTGTGCCATCACGGAGGTCCACTGAAGATCAGGGAAGCGTCGTCAGATCTCCACATTAAAGATGTTAATCACGTCTCACTTCCGCTGCTTCATCTTCCGGCGCGTTTCTTTCCCCGGCCGCTTCTGTCGACAGATGATTAGAGGAACATCGTCACACTGACAAAACGAGCGTGTAATTAATCAGGACTAACGATCGTCATGATCTGATCTGTATTGCGATTCTGTAAGCATCACGATTTTCTACATTCTTATCCGATATATCATCTAAGAATATGTCCTGTAGATTTCATTACAATTCTAGACAAACTAGGTAAATAAGTAGTTTAGAGCACCATCTGGAGGATAATAATGGAACTGCAACATTTTATCTCAAACAAAAAGGTGTGTAATTATATATATATATATATATATATATATATATATATATGAGTACATGAGTTAGTGTGTATTAACGTGTAAATATTTGAATGTTTGCAAATATTTTAAATTTATATATATCTTTGCGTTTGAGGGGATAAAATTTAATAAATTTGGCAATAAATCTTTTTCGAATTCTTCTAAAGTATATACAGGAAGCTATACCCTCTAGTGGTAGAAGAATGTAACTGCAGGTAAACTGCTCTCACTCTGCCCACCGATCAACAGAACAAGTGTAATGACCGACTCTGATGTGCACAAGGTACACGCACAAAACACACACACACACACACACACAATACATAACACACAGACTACAGTGAAGGTTTTATAAACAGAACTGTGTGCTCTGAGAGAGAGTGTTAAACCCCTCCAAAACATTAATGCAAGTCCGACCTCAGGATTATTTATAATAAAATAAAAATAGACGACATTTTACTATTGAACATGAAAAGTTGAACATTAGCGGTGAGCATCTGTACTTACGCTCTTTCCTCCTTTGCCAAACTTCTTGCCCACTTTGCCGTGAGCGACTTTGCCGCGGAATCCCGACACGTCGTCGTAGCTCTCCTTCGTGTTCCACTTGGAGCCTTTCTTTTTGCCGCCGAACCCAAACTTCGAGTCCTTGTACTTCCTCTTAGCATTAGAACTAAAAACAGACAGCGCAGGAGTTTCTCATTCAGTCACAAAACAAAACGTGGCAGTTTTTTTTTCCTTTTCAGAAATAAGTCAAAAACGAGGTAAAGACAAAAACAAATAAATGTACGCGATCTCCTGTGTTAGCTCCGCCTACTTCAAAAGAACCGCCTCTCAATAAACACTTAAAATTTTTTTTTAAATAAAAAAATAAAAATAAAAAAACCCGTTAAGAAAGCGCGGGTTGTAGCGGTGACAACAACCCACGCAAACTGGCTTCATTTACATTTTTATTAAACGTCTAGGAAAATATATCATGTAAAATTAAACACAGCAATTTAACATCATATCAATCTAAACAAACAAATAAATAAAAACTATATCTACAGTATGATATCATTGGGAAAGCGCTGCGGTCGTGTGTGTCGCGCGGCCCTGCCGTGTTTCTCACCGTTTCTTGTTGATGTGCGGTTTGGATGGTGCTGCTGCTGCTGCTCCTTTCTTCCCCTCAGCGTCTCCTTCCAGGAAGTCCAGTTTGTCCGTCATACCTGTTACACATCAACACTCCGTCACCATGAAGGCACCACAACAAAGGAGGAGGGGGAAAAACAAACAAATAAAAAACAGTGATAAAGAGACGAAACCTTTCTGATATTTCTTCACCGCCACCATCATGGACTTCTTGTCCTTCTGCCTCTTCTGTAGAACCTGGACCTGGACCTGGAGAGGAACACGAAACATCATGACATTATGTGTGCAACATCGCCATCGAACACAATCACATGATAAAATGCTTAAAACAAACAAACAAAAAAAACCACACAAAGTAAAATAATAAACAAAAGATTAGAAATTAATAGATTTTGGTGTTGAGGTAAGAGATCACCTTCTTGCCGAACTTCCTCTGTTCTCTCAGCTTCTTGGCTTTCTCGGATTTCTCCATCGCCATCTGCTTCTGGATCAGCTTCTTCCTGATCTACGCACACACACAAAGCAGGAATTAATTCGCCATAACTTAAAAAAACAGCACATATATTTTTATAGTTCCTAATTCTTAAACACCCCACACACACACCTTCTGCATGTGCTGATCTGATTTGGCCATCTCTGCAAAGTAGTCGTCCGGACGTTTAGTAAAAATCTGTGATTTCTGTAATTTGGGCAACGCCTCGAGAACCGCAGCCTGGGCTTGTCGATAACTACAGCACGACACACACACACACACACACACACACACACACACAGGGTTACAGAGAGCGAGAGAGTGTGTGTGTGTGTGTGTGAGAGCATGTTCTAGTGTGTAAGCAGTAAACGTGTTTTTAGCAGGTGTTGTGTGTAAAGTGTGAGCATGATAGGAGTGATAGTGAGTGTGTGTGTGTGAGAGAGTGTGTGCGTGTGGTTTAATAATGACCAGTTTTTTTTATATTTCACGTCTTAATTAAATTAACTTAATTTATTTTAGCACATTTAGATTTTCTTTATTACAGAATATTTATTTACTTCTTACATCGCAGGTGACTGAACATGATGCGTTTTAGACGTATGTGTTTTATATCGTCCAGTTAACGTCCAGCTCAGACACTTACAAGTACATCTCCCTCTGAAAGTCGTCGTCCGCCCTGACCTCGTCTCCGCCCGGCCCCGCCCCCGGCCTGCCCTCCGCTTTAGCCACGATGTCGTCGGCGGGCGGCGTGGTGAGGTCGAGTCGCTCCACCCAGGCCAGACTCCTCTTAAACTCCGCCAGGCATTTCTTCAAACCCTCCTGGTGAGACGAGAACAAAACCCTGGTTATGATAAAAGCTCTGATTTATTACACTTCATCTCACAGACACACCGTTATACACTCACCACGTGGTTCACAGCTTTCTTAGGTTCTTCTAAAGGGACGTTCATGCCGGGTTTGAGGAGTCCCTGGGAGAAGGCTTGTTGAAGCTTAGAGGTAAAAAAATATATAAAAATAAGAGAAACTTTAAATTGCTTTCATGCAACATCATGCACTTATCAGTTCACATGTACAATATTAACACCTCTGTCCACTCTTATGGACATACAGCTGTTTAGTCCCAATCCTGCGAGTTCTCATCACATTGTGTGTGTGTGTACGGAAATGCTCTCACTTTCAGTACTAAACATAGCTCAGATTTCTATTAGAGATGGGAAACACCAGTCACGTCCAGATATGATATTATGTGTTGATAAAATTTTTGCAATTTTATAAATATTGATTTGATATGACCCCCCCCCCAATCGATTTTATTACAATTTTATGCTGTTTTAAGTTTAATGAACAAACTTCAAATACAAGAGTTTAACATTTAACTTCAGATTAAATTAAACTCAAAGCTACATTGTTACATGAATATCATCATGTTTACACCTAATCATGTATAATAAGTAGCAAAAACATGTGATGCAGATATAAAAACTAATTCCCAGAAATAGTTTTACTGTGAAAGTCATAAATAATAATAAAACAAATACAAAAAAAAAAGACATGCTGTATTGGAGATATATTGTGTTATAGTGTGTAATACAATAACATAGCACAAAGTGTGGTTTTAAAATATAATACAATAAATAATGTAATATAATGATTATATTTTAAATATAGTCTCTAACCTGAGGTAACTTTCCCCCTTTATTAGCATAAAGCTAACAGAACCCTCCCCCCAAAAAACAGCTAAAAACTCGAACCTCTCCGTCTGAGAGCTCACAGTCCTCCTCCTCCTCAGAGTCTACTCCCAGCTGGAGATCATCATCTGAGTCCGACATCGTTAATAAACAGCGAAATAAAGGATTATTAACACTGTTATTAACACTGTTTTAAGGGTCTCACGTGCGTTTCCCAGTCGTGGCTTTGATGAACCCTGCTGTGCTCGCGCGAAAACAGTCCGGGTGGCGCAGTGACTCAAACAAACGTTCCGGCCAGTGCCGCATCTCTCTCACTCTCTCACACACACACACACACACATTTTTTTATTATTATTATTATTATTATTATTATTATTATTAGTTTAATTATCGGTTAAACACGTTAGAAACATAATAAAATATTAAACTTTCCACATGTTTTTTTTTTTTAAATAGAAAAAAACCCTCCATATTTGTTTTTTAAGAGAACGCGCTTCGGCTGATTGCGCTGCAGTCCCGCGAGACTGGGGGCGGGGTTAGTGTTTGCCGTTGCCATGGTTACTGTACACTGTGGCCCTGTGAAGTGAGCTCTCGAGCTGTGTTTTATCTTTGCAAGGACATTATCAGAAGTAAAGGAAAGGAAATATACTTTTAATCCACAATTTGTAGTTAATTTAGCTAATTAGAGTTGAATTGAGGTCCTGGTCCGCGTGTAATAAATACATGATTTATGACTTATGATTTATTCTGCACTTGTTTGTTTTCTCCTTTTTTCTTTCCCTTGTGTGAACCTGAGCAGTGATGGCTTCAGCTGAGGTCGAACCGCAGCACGTTTTCGGTTTGCGCACAGGGGTGAGGAATAATTTGCACTTCATTGACGATCAGACGGTGGTGTTCCCGTGCGGGAACAACTGCGCGCGCTACAACATCCACCAGCGATGCTACAAGTTCATTGCAGGTGAGTGTGAGGGACAGACTGTTACTGCTCTACTCCTCTTATACCACACAAGGCCATGTTCTGCATATTAACGTTTTTAAAGAGGTGTTTATAGCTCCATGAACAAATTTAGTTCCTGTTGTCACTTACTCTACAGCAGCTACACTATATATGGATAAAAGTATTTCCCCAAACCTGTAGTGACATGGTATCCAATTGCACACACTTCAATAACAGCTTCCACTCTACTTTCAAGGCCGTCCACAAGATGTTGGAGTGTTTCTGTGTCCATTTATTCTGTAGAGCGTTTATGAGGTCAGACACCGATGTTGGACGAGAAGGTCTGGCTCACAATCTCCATCGTTCCAGTTCATCCCAAAGATGCTCGATGGTGTTGAGGTCAGAGTTCGGTGTTCGGGCCGGTCGAGTTCTTCCACACTAAACTCATCAAGCCCTGTCTTTATAGTCCTCGCTTTGTGCACTGGGGCGGAGTCATGTTAGAATAGAAAAGGGCCTTCAACAAACTGTTGACACAAAGTTTGAAGCACAGCATTGTCCAAGATGCCTTCGTATGCTGAAAAATTAAGATTTATCTTCCCTGGGGATAAGAGGCCTGATTGAAAAAGCTGAATTCAATCATTAACAGGTTTGGCCGAATAGTTTTCTCCATATAAACACTCATTCTTCTTCTTCTTCTTCTTCTTGTTTAACAGCAGTTGGAATCCAGTAGGTTGCATCACTGCCAACTCTAGATCTCATTCTCCCTCATCTTCCTGGATTCTTAAAGCCAATTTTCCAATCCAGCATTTCTTTAAAAAAATGCTTCCTTTGTCTGCTTTTATTCGGCACTTCCTCACACACACACACACACACACACACACACACACACACACACACACACACACACACACACACTATGCTCCCTCTTTGTACTGCTCTGCACCTTTGGTTGGCATCCTGTAAGTTGCATCACTGCCATCTATAAATCTGAGGTTTCAAGCGATCTTTTAAAGCAGACATTAAACATTAAATTGTTCCTTCCTTGATCGGTGACTCTCCATGTTCATAGACTCCTAACACTGCCTTCTTCTCTCCCTGCTCTCACATCTACTTTGTCCTGCAAATGTATCGCTTTGGTTCATTATCACATTTCTGCTGCCGTTTTTGTTTTGATGATTTGATATTGACCTCAACATTTACTTTTTTGGTTCCTTCTTTTGCCTCTCGTGCGTCATCCTGACACGTGATGTCGTTCGCTCACAAGCCTCTCTTTTATCTCTCTCTTGAAGTTAATAAGACAAAAAAAAAATCAGCTTTTTCTGTTACCAAGCAACCACAAGGAAACGTAAACTCAGGAAGCTTAAAGTTACAGCTTTACTTCAGACTGTTACACTGGAGACTCCTTCCACACATGCTACAGAAACTGTAGAAAACTGCTTTACACACTTATGTGAAAGAGCTCTTACTATAAAGGTGACAGTAAGGTTCTACTGGATTTTTTTCTATTTTTCGTAAAAGAGATTTTTAAAAATATATATTATTATTGTGCCAGTAATATCTTTTTATTGCAGAACTTCTCATTTGAACCACTTCTGAGGTCTTGGTGTTTACTTTTGCTCTTTGCTTACAAAGTGTTTAAGAGAAACTTCTTTTTCTTCTTCTACTTTGTTGTTTAACAGCGGTTGGAATCCAGTAGGTTACATTACTCCTCATTACCCCAAATCTCATTCTCCCTCATCTACCCGACCTCTTAAAGCCGATCTTCCAGACCCGCCTTCCATAAAACGTCTAATGCATCCCTCCCTGAATGCGTCTGCTTTATCCGCTACTTCCACACACACTCTCTTCCCTACATGTTCCCTCTCAGTAACGCTCTGTGCCTTTGATTGGCGTTCTGCCACCAGCGCCACCTATAGATTTCACTCTCCTCAGCTTCCCAGTCTTTTAAAGACGATTTTCTAGTCCTGTCTTCCTGAAAAACAAAACATTAGACGCTTCCTTCCCTGGTCAGTGTCTCCCTGTTTGTTAACAACTCTTTTTAACATCATATAACTGTATCTCTGAATCTCACCCAAATTTCTAATATGGAATTAAATGTTATTAACATCGAAACTCTACTTTAAAGGGCCCCAAAGCTCCACAAGGCCAAACTTTTTCATTACCATAGCACTTTTAAGGGTCCCCTTGTCACTTCCCCTTGTCACTCCATCTCCACTTAACTCCCCCTCCCCCTTACTGCACACCTGGTTGTCCCACAGGTACAGAGAGGAGCCAGGGCATGCAGGCCCTCGCCATCAGCCCTAACTGGCGCTACCTGGCTGTGTCAGAGTGTGGCGAGAGAGGCACCGTCACCGTCCACGATCTGCAGCACGAACAGAGCCGTAAGAGGAAAGTGCTGACGGGCGGCGATATCAGCGTGCAGGAGTTTGTCTGTATGGCATTCTCTTCTGACTCAAAGTACCTCCTGGGCCAGGGTGGAGGGCCTGACTGGACCCTCTTCTACTGGATGTGGGAGAAGAACAGAGTCATGGCTACAATCAAGAGCACAAATTCCGGCCCTGTTCATCAGGTAAAAGTTTTGTACGTCAAAACGACAAAAGTCCATGTGAGTGGCATCACAGTTCTGAAGATGAAGATGCTTCTCTGAGCTTCATTATCAGTTCTGCTGAATGGTCTGAAGTTCTCCGATGTTTAAACACGTGATAATTAATGTGTCTGTCAGTCGTTTTTATTAAATGTCCAGGTGTGAAATCTCTCTTGGACAATTTACAAACATTAGTATTTAATCAGCTGTACTTCAAGTGAAAGCGTTTGTCCAGACCACTTTCATTTCTCACTTTTCCAGGTCAACTTCAACCCCCAAGACAATACACAGATGTGTGTGAGCGGGAACGGCACGTTCAAGCTTTTCCGCTACGTGGATGGCGCCCTGAAACAGACCAACTCTGCAAAGCTGGAGACGCAGAACATCCTGTCTCATGCATGGATGTCCGAGGAGCGCATCATCGCTGGAACGGAGACGGGACGACTGCTGGTGTTCGAGTCAGGAGACCTGCGTTGGGAGATGAGCGTGGCCAAGAGGATAACTGAACAAGAGCCTGAGAGGTAGGGAATCAACATGGCTGGTTTTTATTATCCTGAAGTAGTCTGTATTTACCTTTGGCTGGTTTTTTGTAACTGTAAAGATTTAATTCAAAGCATGGATTTAAGTGAATGCATAAGATGTTTAGAAGCCTCAGTGGTAGTAAATGTGGAGAAAACCATGATCTCTCATCCTCAATGTTATCTCAAGAGGTAGGAATGAAGACAAGGAGAAGCTCTGAGCTACTGAGGATTGAGGCTGTAGAAACAGAATCTGCCTTAGTTTTTAGGGAAGTTCTTCGCAGGAGTTAGTGGATGGGGGTATAGTTCATTACAACATCATATTTCTTCCTGGGCTTTCCCTACACCACAGACAAACGCAGGACGAGACCTCATCAGACCAAGACTCGATGCCGCAAGTGACCGCCATCAAGGCTTATTCTAAAGGCTTCGCCTGTTCAGCCGGTCCAGGAACTGTATGTCTGTTTGAGAAAACCGAGGAGAAGTGCAGCTACAGACAAATCAAGGAAATAAGAGTGAGTACAGACTCTCTAAATCTACAACCCCAAATTAATATCCGGTCAGTGGTGATGCTGCAGGAGGTAGATATAACCCTGTGTACGTATGACAGATAATGAAAACGTTAGCATGTTAATTAACATTAAATTGCCATTGGCTCCTGTTCTGCTGCGAGAGTTGATATGGATTTAGATTTAGTTGTGTTCCTCAGATCCAACAACCCAGACAGTGCTTTGTTCAGGAAATCTATTGGTCTGGAGGTAGGATTGCAAATGTTCATTTTGTTTTTGTGATCATCCAAATGTTTATTCATATTGAAATGATATGTCCTTTAGTATCATAAACTCAGAGGTGGATGGAACTCTTTAACAAATCATTCAAATCAGAAGGCAGTTGGTTGGATTCCAGGAATTTGTTGCCTCCAAGGTGAAGGCTCCTCCCCTGCCGGAATGGAGTCATTACTCCACTGACCATGGAGTCATTAGAGAGCAGGCAAGGGAGAGAGTTGTTAGGATGTACCAACCAGAGAATGTGAGAGCAGAGGGGGTCCTTAGACGTGGCTTTCCCGGTTGACCTGTGAAGAGGTCTTAATGTCCCTGGGGATGGATGGAAGAGCAGCATTTTAAATAGGAGACAGGTTCTGGCTAAGATCTCCACCTCTGTTGAGAGATTGACTTTACACATATATGACCTGATTCAGACTTCTATTGAACAATCTATCCTCTCTTTCCAAGATTTGTTCATTATTGTCCTCAAATTGTCTGTCCTTTGTCCTTCTGAAGGAGGTACTGTAGACTTCTGATTTTGGTCCTGAGATGTTGCCCCTTCTGTGCTGGTGCATTCTTCTTTGTAGAGGTAATACCTTTCGGTTTATAATGATATATTATCTCCTTTAGATACCTCCAGACCCGTGTAGCAACGAGCCAAGTCAGGTGGAGCAGCAGGAGATCGCCACGATGTGTATCAGTCCATCAGAGGAGACCCTGGCCATCAGCACAGAGCGCGGCCAAATCTACCTCATCGCACTCGCCTCGGCTGAGATGAGCAAGGTACCATGGGAACGTGATGCGCACATGTCCTGATGATGTTTTGTTTCACAGGTGTGGAGTCTTTGATGCGTTTCTCTGTACTGATGCTTGACTTTGTGTTTGTCATCAGGGAGTGCGGACTCACTTCGAGTTTCTGTCTCACTCTTTTCACTCGGGGATCATCACCGGTCTGTCTGTCTGCATCCGCAAGCCGCTCGTCGCCACCTGCTCCACGGACCACTCCATCCGCATCTGGAATTACGAGACCAGGTCAGAGCAGCTGCGGTCTGAGGATTCTCTCATTTCTGTGCATCATTTTTATGAGTATAAGTCTGCCTGTGTTTATCAGAAGACTATTAAAGTACACCGTATACTTAGCTTATTTTTAGCCTTTTTGCAAATGCTGTTTATATAGAAAAAAGGCAAACTAAATAAATTAATTAATCCCATATTTCGCATTATTATTATTATTATTTTACAGTAAAAAATATTTTTTATAAATGCATAAAAAATACATATATAAATACAGCTACAGTACATAAATGTATTAATTAGTGATTAATTGAAAAATGATAAGTGGCACGGTGGTGTAGTGGTTAGCAGTGTTGTTTCGCACCTCCAGGGTCCGGGTTCGATTCCCGCCTCTGTGTGCATGGAGTTTGCATGTTCTCCCCGTGCCTGAGGGTTTCCTCCGGTTACTCCGGTTTCCTCCCACAGTTCAAAGACATGCAGGTTAGGCTAATTGCGTTCCCAAATTGCCTGTAGTGTGTGAATGTCTGTGTGAGTGTGTATGTGTGTGTGTCCTGTGATGGATTGGCACCCAGTCCAGGGTGTACCCTGCCTCGTGCACTAAGTCTCCTGGGATAGGCTCCGCCCCCACGACCCTGAATACAGAATAAAGTGGTATAGACGATGAGTGAGGGAGTAAAAAATTATATGGTAAAGAAAATAAATGGAACTTTATGTAATTTATTTTAATAAAACGTGAAAGTGCCACTGACAGAAAAAATTAATCCATAAGAAATAAAAAACAAAAACACCAATTAAAGAGAGAAAAAAAAGTCAGATTAGGAAGGAGGTCCTGATACGACAGCATCGCGATACCCATCATACTGATTCTATTAGTATTACGATTCTGTACCATGATTTTATAAATATACAGATTTTTTTTTTAGATTTTGTTAAAATTCATAACAAACTTAACAAATAATTTACTCTTACCACACAGGATAGTTTAAATAGTTGTGAATAGTTTAAAGCGTAGAGGAACAGCAAGATGTTACATCCTCAAAGGCAAACATATATAAACTACAAATAAATTTGTTTAAAAAAAAAATCTATTTTGGAGTCATTGTGGTGATACATGAATTGCTACACAAAAGAATAATGATATAAAATAGAATAGATTTAAATTAAATGATGAATATTAATCTTAATCTTAAACGATCTGGTTTTTAGGAAGCTGTTCAATATATCTATGGATTATACCATCATTATAATCATCATCATCATCATCATCATCGTTTTCGTTACACTGCTTGCCGTGAATGTTGTGGCACTAAACCCTGGTGTCTGTTTTTACCCTCAGTGCTTTGGAGATGTATAAGGAGTTCCAGGAGGAGGTGTACAGCGTGGCCCTGCACCCGTCCGGCCTCTTCGTCCTGGCCGGTTTCTCCGACAAGCTCTGCCTAATGAACCTGCTCATCGACGACATCCGCACCTTCAAGGAGTTCACCGTGCGCAGCTGCAGGGAGGTACAGGACGTCCCCACTCACCCTGAGTGATGGGGCTGATGCCCAACATAAATCCATTTATACTGAGATTGTGAGACATTTTACGAAGCTTCAACAGAATTCAAGGAAAAAGAATGTGAAATAAAATAATAACTACATGTTCTGCACATGTGACTCAGACGCAATTCTGAAATACAACTTCTGAACTACAAGCTCTAATTATATGACACGAACGATTCCCCGGTATCTAATGTGCGTGAAATAACATACTGTGTTTCCTCAGTGTGCGTTCAGCCACGGGGGTCACATGTTCGCCGCCGTCAACGGTAACGTGATTCATCTCTACTCCACCGTGACCTTCGACAACATCCTGAATCTGAAAGGTCACATCGGCAAGGTCAGTGCAGCTCGAGTAGCTACAAACTTGCAAAAAAACCATAAGGAATTGGGCGTGGCAGTGAGTGGGCGTGGCAGTGAGTGGGCGTGGGCTTCAAGGGCATCAGTGTGAAGGGGGTGTGGTTTCATGTTTATTTATAGAACTTCATAAGATGGAAGAAGGAAATCTTGCATGTTTTATTATTTTTTTTTGTTTCCGCAGGTTTTGTTAGGCAGCGACGCCACTGTTCTTTATTTCTTCTTCCACCGTCCTCGATAACATTCTTGGGACCCTTGGTGCTAGGTCTTAAATCTGAAGACAAAATGCAAAAAAACCCTAAAATAATTCCATAAAACTGCTCTTTCCACTGTTTTGCACGGCTCTTGGACAATCGTGCAACTTTGCAGAGGCAATTTTTTGGCAAAATTTCTGAAATGTTTTGCAAAATATATAGCATCTATGTATCTAAGAAAATAAACAAAATAATAACTGTCCATGCAAAACAAATGTACTTAAACAAACTCTCAATTTGATGTAAAAAACGTTCTAGTAACGATATGATATCAGGGTTATATAGTAACTGGATGAGCACGTGTATGTGTGAGGTGTGTATAAGATGATCATGAGCCCGGTTCTGGCCCGTCAGGTGCGCTCCGTGGTGTGGAGCGCCGATGACGGTCGCCTGGTGTCGTGTGGGCTGGACGGAGCCGTGTACGAGTGGAACGCTCTGCGAGGCCGGCGCGAGTCCGAGAGTGTGTTGAAGTCGTGCAGTTACAGCAGCGTGGCGCTCTCAGTCGACGCCAGGAGCATCCTCGCTGTGGGCAACGACTTCACGCTGAAGGAGATCCAGGACTGTCAGGTGAGTCCAGAAGGAGATGAAGAAGATGAAGAAACTCTGTCTCTTTAGAGTTAGTTCATCAGCACTGTAGTGGCTAATCAAAGAGCAGTTAAATGCTCAACAAGAGGGAGAGGTTTTTTATGCTATTTTTAAATTTGGTATTCATAATTTATGGCTAAGGGGGCGTGGCTTATACTCCAAGTGAGGAGCAAACAGAGAAGGGTGTTGCTTTTAGTGTTGGCTTATTTAGGAGAAAAAGAAAAAAAAAATCTCAAACATATTCCTCCTGTAATCTCAAACAAACAAACAAACAAACAAACAAACAATCAGACAAACAGCTACAGAAATGTAGCTCATTGTATGCTTCCACTGTTTTTCACTGTCTGAATCTGAATAAATAGCTTGTATGAGCTCGTCCTTGTATTTTTTTGCATTAGGTCCTGAGGGAAGTGTCCTCCGATGACGTGAACTACACAGCCGTTGTCATGACTCGCTCAGGCCGAACGCTCTTCACCGGAACCACCAGCGGCACCATAAGGGCCATCAAGTACCCTCTACTCATGCAAAAAGACTGGACAGAGTACCAGGCCCATTCTGGTCCAATCACCAAAGTATGTGTGTGTGTGTGTGTGTGTGTGTGCGGAGTGTAGGGGTGTGATGAGATAGAGAAATAGTTTTACCGTTAATAATGTTTTATAGACACAGAGAGAAACTGCAACCTGTTTAGTCCTGATACTTAAAATGACAGCTTTACCCCCGAGTGATCTATCCAGTCGATAAAATGGTTCAAGTTAAACCTTGAAAGAACAATAATCCATACTGTGGTGAAAAAGTGCGTTACTTCCTCACCTGCACAGATGGTGATCACGTTTGATGATCAGTACCTGCTGAGCGCCTCTGAAGACGGCTGTCTCTTCATCTGGAAAATCACTGAGCAGGAAGGACACCGGCTGAAGAGGGACAAGGAGATGATCTATGCAGAGGAGATCCTCATCACCAAGTCTGATCTGGAGGAAAAGGTAGAAACATGAGCAGCGTATTCTTAAGAATCAAACGTGTGATAAGGGTTAGCGTTTTTGCTCAAAACTTCTTTACTCTAACGTACATAATCCGATCTAGAACTCACGGCTGGTGGACAGGACAGACTTCATTTGTCCTGAAGTCTTCAGATTGTATCTTGGACATTGTAATCCTGGCCCCAGAGTGTCACAACAGAGAAGCAGTCGCCCCATTCTGTGGCGATCATGAGTTTGAATCTCTGAGTTGACGTCGCAGTCATTTGTGACTCGGAGCCGCCATCAATCACAGCAACAAGAGACAAATTTATAAACACTGTATATGAATGATGGGTTGTTCTCCCCATGCTTGGTGGGTTTCCTCCGAATACTCTGGTTTCCTCCCACAGTCCGAAGGTATACAGATTACGCTAATTGGTGTCCCCAAATTGCCCGTTGTGTGTGAATGAGTGTGTGAACGTTGACCAGAGGTCCTACCATGGTCGTACAAATGGGAATCAGGAAATGGGTCACCACTGGCCTCCACGGTCCCTGGTCGGACTACAGAATTTTCTAGATGGATGAAATGATGGATTATAATATGTTTTATCTATATGATGGGTTTTACTGAAACATGTGATAAATAAAAAAAATTTGGATGATATTTACATGTTTTGGCTGTTTTTTTTTGTTTTTTTTCTTTAAACATGGCATATAAAAAGAAAACCTTTTCTTATTGCTTCTTTCAAAACTACCAAATGAACAAACAAGCAGGTGCTGTGATGGAACGAAATGCATTCAGTGGAAAATGTTGAAGTCAAGAAAAATTGCAGTTTCCCCGGCAGTCATGGACTTCTAGGTTAAGAAGCGGTAGAGGTGCTGATCAACAGCTCTAAAATGCTCTAAAATAAACGTCCACGTTTATTTTAAATATTTTATATTAACCCCGTTTCACAATTTCCACGTAGCTGTCACATTTTGTTTCACATTTACAAACTCCTCTTTACTCTGAGGCCAACATGATATATATTTTTTAACTAAAATTATGAAATGGTTCATTGAAAAAAATTATTTCAACTTGGAATTATTTCTCAATATCACAGTAGCATTTGTTTTATAATAGATTTTATCTTATGTCATTTGACTTTATGAAAACACATTCTTCTATCTCTCTTTTACTCAAGCCTCATTATCTTTAATCAGTCGTTTTACTTAAAAGTGATTACAGACGTGCAGGTTTCAGTTTCACTTTTCCAACTTATATATAAAAAAACATTCTGAATATTTATGACATGTTAATACACTTGTCATTAATTCTTTAATCATCCACAACACACTCATTAAAAACACAAAGCCTTTCACATTCGGCTGACTCACTGCTGTCTCCATCCAGAACCAGATGATGCTGGAGCTGAAAACCCGAGTGGAGGAGCTGAAGATGGAGAATGAGTACCAGCTGCGTCTTAAGGACATGAGCTACAACGAGAAGATCAAGGAGCTCACGGAGAAGTTCATCCAGCAGATAGAGTCGATTACATCTGAAAGCCAGGTCAGAGCTTCCTGACTCGCAAGTGTATGAGCACGGCTGGGGGTTACACACTTTTTGAGCAGGTGATGAAAAGCTTTAAGTTGCAGCTCTGCCTCTGATACGCTGACACTGGAGACTCCGTCCAGAAATGTTAAAGGAACAGAAAAACATCACCATATAAATAATTGCACTTTTTTTTGCAGCCTTTATCGACCACTTTGTCAGACTTTTGTGACCACTTTGTGAGGAGTGTTCTTGTGTTACGTTAAAAAAAACATAATATCATTTTTAGATTTTTATTTATTAGAAAACATTATATAATGAAAATGTTGCATAATGAAAAACTGTTATATCCTGATCGGTGAATGACAATAATCAAAAGAAAGCTAAATTCAGGCTGCATATCTCACACTACAGGTGCTGAAATCAGAGAAGGAGAAGCAGGAGGTCAAACACCAGGGGGCGCTACAGGACATTATAGAGAAACACACTAAAGAGCAGCATGATATGGGTAAACACACCAATCACGGGTCAGCTGTGTGTGTGTGTGTGTACGTACATTTCACACTGCTCTTATACAGCACAGTGTTTATACTTTACCATCAGTTCTGGATATTTAACAGAAGTCTTGTTTTTACTTCAAACACCTGATTAAAATTTGCTTCCCTATTATTGGTGTCAACTTCCTTCTTTTCTCTGTCACTCTATTCATAGAACCATATGCAGGCAAAGGTTCAGATTCATAAAAAAAGAATGCAAACATAAATATTACACTGTTTAATACTTTACTCTACAATTCTCTTTAATGTAGAAACCAACAGAAAAGCCCAAACTCACACTGATGCTCTAAACTTTTCAACTTTGGAGAACAAAGACTTCATGTTTGTGTAAAAAGTCTCTGATGCTCCAGTTCTTTTTCCTGCCATGACAGCCTGGTATTAATGATGCAGGAATTTGCTTTCAGAATCCACCAACAACCAAAAGCTGATGCTGGAGTACGAGAAGCACCAGGAGCTGCAGGTGAAACTGCAGAGGATGCAGGAGAGCTACGAGGAGAAGCTGCGCGACCTGGAGGATGGACATCAGCGTGCCCTGGAGGACGTGACGCAGTTCTATGAGGTCAAGCTCCAGGAGAAGGTTCTCGAGCTGGACCAGGTGAGGAAGTTGTATTGCAGAACTCTTTACTTCTCTTTTCCTCACCTCTTCCTGACCTACTGTAGCTCCACCCCTGTGAACAGAGATTTATTCATTTATTCATTTATTTATTTTTCTAAAATGCTGGAATTTTCTTTAGAGAACCCTAGAGGTCAAATCTATATCTTCAGATATCCATCTCCATCAGGATAGGGCCTTCAGGATCCGCAAGCTTTTCTATTTCTCAAAGCCTTATTATTGAACCTGAGTATATTTAAACAGTCCATTTTAGCAGATTTTTACTTTGAGAAACGTACCTGGTAAGATCCCTTATGTTGTATGATTTTGTCAGATATTTGTAATTAGATTGCAGCACTCACTCACCGTTGTATTCAGGGTCTCGGGGGCCTGGAGCCTGTCCCAGGAGACTTTCATTACAGGGCGCACACACACACACTCACGGCAATTTGGAAACACTAATTAATCTAATCTGCATGTCTTTGGACTGTGGGAGGAAACCGGAGTACCCGAAGGAAACCCACCAAGCACGGGGAGAACATGCAAACTCCATGCACACAGAGACGGGAATCGAGCCTGGCTGGGAATCGAACCCGGACCCTGAAGGTGCAAGGCGACAGCGCTAACCACTACACCACCGTGCCGCCTAAAATGTCCTCACAAATACAACCTCAAAGCGACTGAACTTCAATGTTCACTTATAGCTTAACATCTGCTTGAACAAAGGTTCTACTGCAAATCGATCTGTGGTCCACATGGTGCAGAAATCCAAACAGGAAAAAGTACTCGCACTCCTCTTGTGTGGTGTAGCATTTTCTCTCTATCATGTTAATTGTGGATAAAGAAAAAAACCTACTCTGAGCATTTCATGAAAGTGTTTGATGTGAAAGATATAAATAAATGCTAATGTTTTTAATGATTGTTTTGAAGTCATGTTTACGACAATGTGATGTGATTATTTGTTCAACTGTATCTCAATGTCACACAGTCAACATTCATCAAAGTAATTCAAACTTTCAAAAACAACCTGGTGTTAAATGGTTTCCCAACATCCATACTATTGCTAATTTAATGTTGCCACAACAACCAAAGAGTGTTTTAATTAGGGGTGTAATGATTAGGGGATTTGAACGGATGCACTTATTTAAGAGGCAATGAATAAAACAAATTGAGACAACAATCATAAATCAATTATTATCAAATAAGGCAAGATGTATGTAAGAAATAGTTAGCATTCAGTCCTCCTCTATATCATGAAGCCTAGACCGGCCGCAGATTCAGAATAAAGCTGGTGACTTATTAATTGTAGCGCACCATTATTTTGTAACCTCTGTAAAGCCACAAATGAAATCTTTGTCTTGTCAATCCTGAAACCTGTAATCTACACTCCTGTTTTCGTCTCTTCAGTGTCAGGACGAGTCTCAGCAGCAGCTGCGAGAGTTTGAGGAATTAAAGAAGCAGATAGAAGAAGACGGCGACCTCGAGCTCCACGACATCCGCGTCAAGTACGAACGCAAGCTCTGGGAGGAAAAGGAGACCAACCTGAAGCTCAATGGAGAGACAAGAGTGATGAAGAAGAAGGTGTGGAGCCATGCTGAGATATCGGCCCGCCCAGAGTTCCTGTTCACATTCTCCGTCTCATGCTGGACTAACCCGTGTACTGTACGTATCGTTGCAGTTCGCCAGCCTACAGAGGGAGATCGATAACCGCAACCTGGACATCGAGAAGCTGAAGATGGAGCAGCAGAAGCTGCATGGTGTCATCAAGGCTCTGGAGAAGGACATCATGGGACTGAAGAGGGAGATCCAGGAGAGAGACGAGACCATCCAGGACAAGGTGGAGCTCAAAACCTTTCATTACTACAGTAATTAGAGCAGAGTATGAGGGAGAAGGAGTTGTGTAAATCTTGTTTTTTCTCTGAGATTGAGTCTGTCAACTCCAAAAATATTGGCACCTTTCATGAACAAAGCAACCAAAGCATAAAATATATGCAATGTGTTTTTTTGAGCTGAAATATTATGATTTATTTGAGAATAATACAGAAAAGCGGTATCATAAGTACACATAAGTAAGTAAGTAGTATATATTTTATTATGTTTTAATGGAGGCTGAAATTATTGGCACCCCAACCCAATTACTATGATATGATGATGTTCATCAGGTGAAGCTTTTTGCCAATATAGTAACAGGGTTGCAAATCAATGCAAATTGTAGCTTTTTTTTGTTGGAATAAATGCTAGCTGTGGAATGTAGCATTAATGTCAAGGTCAAGGACAAACTTAGTTATGTAAATAAATAAAGAAATCTTTGAATTTTTTTGTCTCTGATAATATGAGTAACAGAGTTGCACTGGTTAGAGTAACTCACTCACTTAAGCTTGAAAAGGTTGGAAAAATATGAAAAATAGAAGAGAGGACATACCTTTGGTTTACCCATGGTGTTAAGAAGCGGCTTGATGATGTTACTGCCTGTGTTTCATGTGACTCTGGCACACTGTGCTCACTCTTACTCTGGCAGGATAAATGGTGTTTGTAACAGGGTTGTGCGCATGTTGTGCGCAACTTCAGGGCATAATTACACTTATTTAAAATGTGTTGATCATTAAAAACTTATCACATTTACAAAAGACATATATAAACTAAATCGTACCAAAAAAAGGAGATTTAAAGCTTATTGTAACTGTTATATTTGAAATGCTTTCAAATTTATATATATACTTTTTTTCTTCTATATTTCTATATTTCTATATTTTGTAATATTTTTATTATGCCCTTATTT
>JAQQZT010000001.1:34235669-34252382 GCA_030068275.1 Clarias platycephalus
TGATGCTCAAAAGAGATGTTTGGATTAATGAGAATTGAGACACCCCTGGCTTTGGCCTGAAAGGTCGAGTGGTAGTGGTAGAGTAGAGAAGGCCGGAGTCCACGGTGGTATAACTCTGTCATAACTTCTCTGTACTCGGTTCGTTGGATTAAAACTTCGGGAGCGTAGTCTTCCACGATGCGAACCTGCTGACCGCGGTACTCCAGCCTCCCTCTCCGCCGAGCCTCCCGAATCAGAAGGTCCTTCACCTGGTACCGGTGTACACGGAGAATGACGGGCCGAGGTCTCTGTCCTGAAGCGGGTCTGGATGTAGGTATACGGTGGGCTCGATCAATCTCAGGCGGGATGGCAGCGTTTCACTCCCAAACACCTCGCACAGAAACTTCAAGAAGAACTCGGTAGGGAGTCCACCTTCAGTACCTTCTGGAAGACCCAGGACACGCAGGTTTTGTCTCCTGCTGCGGCCTTCTAGGTCCACGGCCGTTAACTTTGAGTTGTTTTCCCGAAGTCCGGAGCAGATGTTTTCCAACTCGCTCACACGCTGGCTCAGGTCATCCGTAGCGAGTTCTAGTGAAGGTAAGGTATCGCACCTTTAACGTACCCAGGTCGATAAACCGAGGAATAACGAGGACCTTGTTCTGATTGATTTTCATCAGTTTTAGTCTCTAAAATCAGATGAGATTGGGGTTTAAGTAAGTAACCCTGCTTGTCTATCTCCTGATCTGTGTGTGTGTGTGTGTGTGTGTGTGTCTGTGCAGGTCAGCGGATATTGGAGTTCAGTACGAGCGTGTTCAGCTGCAGAGTTGTGTTAAATCCCTCCGAGGAAACTCTCTACTCTCAGGTTTGTTCCTGGATAATAAACCAGCTGAATTTCCAAACTTCCAGTTAGAAAATTCTCTTTCAGTTCAGAGAATTTTCAGTTTGGAAATTCTTGTTTGGAAATTCTGTTTCTCTTTGCTAATGGCACATTTAGATCTTCTTTATCTTCGTTAAATTCAGATGCTAGAAATTAAAACGTATACGATTTTGCTCTTTTCTCCCGACTGGAACACTGGAACAATTTTTAGAACAGAAAAAATCCATTCCGAGTTTAAAGTAACACAGATTTCAGTATTAACCTTCTGTATTTGACTTTAACCAATCAGAAAAGAGCTATGAAATTTGCAAATACTATACGTGAATGAATCAATAAAAACCTTTGATCAGATTTCAGAAAATAGTCCTTACTATGACCATGTCCATGATTAGCATGCTAACACGCTACTATGTGCAGATACACGACCTGATAACGGACACGTCTCAGCACAAGTTGCTGTTGCTGACCGGACGCTCCCTGGAGGACACTGGCGACCTCATCTTACACACTGGACACTTCAGTCCAAACCATTTCATTCAGATCTTTACAGATGATGAGGTCTGTGACACACTTTGTGGTGTTGTTGAGTTTCTGTCTTTTGGTGAGACACATCAGTCTGTCAAATAATTATGCATCTGCCTTGACTGTGTTATTATTTTTGCACACAACAGATTCAACACAAACTAAACTCTGCGAGCGTGACGGGAAAAGCTATCCTGACCCTGAGCTGTCCAAAGACTGGCGCATGGAAGAGCTCCATACATGGGAAACACAATTTACAAGATGTAATAGACATCAAAGTAAACCCTTTAATGGTGCTGCCCAAAATGGATGGCCTGCAGGAGTTCTCCGATCACCTCTGCGAGAACATCGAGTCACTGTCCCCATTCGATCTCCTAGAACCCCCGAGCACGGTGGGGTTCCTTAAACTCTGTCGTCCCTGCTGCTACATATTTCCAGGAGGGAGAGGGGACTGTGCCTTTTTCGCTGTTAACGGATTCAATGTCTTGGTCAACGGTGGATCGGATCCACGCTCTTGCTTCTGGAAGTTAGTCAGGCATCTGGACCGCGTGGATTCTGTTCTTCTCACTCATGCTGGGACTGACAATCTTCCCGGGATTAACAGTCTTTTTGCAAGGAAGGTTGCAGAGCTCGAGGAGGATGCTTGCTCTGATGTGAAGAAGAAAGACAGATGGGTGAAAAATCTGATCTCTCCAGAGCTGGGCATCGTTTTCTTTAATGCACCAAAAAGGCTGAAAAAAATTCAAGGCGACCCAAATATCCTGAGAAGTACCGATCAAGCTGGCCTCACGTTACGACATTTGGAGAAGCTCAAGATCTCGACAGAACCGCTACTTCGCAATTCAATCGGTCCAGCAGAACCTGTGATTCTGTTTCAGAAGATGGGAGTGGGATGTCTTGAGCTGTATGTCATTAACCCGGTTAAAGGCAGCAAAGAGTTTGAGGACTACATGAACCGCTGGCCTGAAAACAGCACCAGTTCCAAATCTTCTGAAGTTCCCTTAAGTTCTTTGGTGTCTCTTTGCACTTTACTTGTGTGGCATCCTGCTAGCCCACATGAAAAGATCATACGAGTCCTTTTCCCTGGCGCGACACCGCAATCCAAGATAATGGAAGGTCTAGAAAAGCTAAAGCACCTGGAGTTTCTCAAACGTCCTGTAGTCTGCTCCAACGATATCGAACCAAAGTCAGAAAAGAACCCAAAACGAGCCGAGAGCCAGGACAGCCTCAGGTCCGTCACCAAAGAATCCAGGACAAGTGGCGGCACAACAAAGGAGAAATCAGCCCGGGGGAATCCGGAGCTCGGAAAAGACCAAGGCAAGGTCAAGTCTGTTAACAGTGAAGAGAAACCAAACCCTGCTGACAATGGTGCCAAGCCTAAACTGAACAAAACCATTGCAAGAAAAGAATCTTTTAAATCGGGCAAAAAAGAGGACAAGAGTGTTACAGGGTCAAAAATACAGGAAACAGGACAGAAAAAAGGGTCCATTAAAAAGGATTCCCCTTCAAGCAAAAAGAAGAATAATGAAAAGACTGAGGAAAGAAAAAACAACTTGATGGGGAAAGAGGCCAAGAAAACGGCTCAGATGTCTGTGTCCCCTCCTCTAGACCTAAATAAATCTGCAAGCGCTAAGAGAAATGGAATGAAAGTAAACAAAGGGACAGAGGACAGAGTAAAGAACAACAAATCTAACAAGGAGCAGCAAAACCAGAAGCTCTCAGGTGATGTAGGGGATCCAAAACACACTGAGATGTCTTCACCTGAGGACTTGACAGCCGAATTTCTGGAAATGGAACAAGAGCAGTCTGCTAAAGCTAAAATCCCTGACATCACGCTGAGGAAGGAATCAGAAAGTGAGGACGATCCAAAAAGCAATCATGTAAGTCCAGAGAAGTTTGCAGATGAAATACAGAATGAGGTCCAGCTCACTGAGGCTTCTGGGACTGTCAAGACTCCAAAGAGTGAGCGCAGTGTAAATCTGGACCTTACGCCCACTGAGTTTAGCGGGAACAATGGACCTGTGAAGGACAATCTGAACAAAAGTGGCCAGGATGAAGTCTGCATTAGCCCGGATGAGAAAACCTTGGAGTTGAGTTCTCCAAGGTCTGGCCCAAACAGCGCTGGTCATACGCCTTATCACCTTTCCCCTGAGGAGACCTGGGCCTCCAGAGACTGCAGCAGCTTAGCAGCTAAGATGTGCTTGGGATCAGACAGCCAGCAAGGAGGCTCATGTAAAACGTCAGAGTCTGGATGTCCTAAAAGTACTCAAGAGAGCAACTCCAGCTCTTCTAAAGAGAAACATTCCAGTTTCCTGTCTCTGAGCTCTTTCAAAGACATTATTCCTGATATTTCACCCACGGTGACCACAACCACACACTCGATGCCTGCTGAAGTTAGCTCGCCACAGTCCACTGAGGTTGACGAGTCTTTGTCCATGTCCTTTGAGCAGGTGCTTCCTACAGTCAGTGAATCCACAAACGAGGATGAGACATCTTACTCTAACGGACACTATGCAGATCCTGACTTTAAAGTAGGCATGTCTTTGTCTTTAAAGATGGCACATACAAAGAGGGTGATGACCGATGCCCCAGAAGGACGTCCTTCAGGACCACAGAGTCTGATGTTTGATGCTCCTCATGATGTCGACCTCTGTTTGGTTTCTCCCTGTGAGTTTAAACATTTCAAACCTCTAGAGAAAGATCAGCACACCCTTTCACCTGGACTCATGGCTACCAGCCCTCATGACTTCTCAGATGACAGCGATCTCTCCCAGGAAGTGGTGAAGCCCCTGCACCAAGCATTTGTAAGCAACAAGCCCACTCAACCAGCCCAGGAAACACCCCTCACCTCTGCTAGTGACTACTTCCCAACGGCCTCGGATTCCGACCCCCAGCCTGGTCTGGAGGAATGCCCCTCTATCACTGCAGATGGTGCGTTAGATTCTGACGATGAGGTGGTTGTGCACTCATCCCCTGACAACCTGAACCTGAATAATTCACCACTTCAGGATCCTCTTCCTGTTCCTCTCAAAGATTTCCCTCCTCTTCCTGCCCAGCCTGGGGCCTGCATGCCTGATCCTGGGAAACTCGGCAAAACTGGCGCAAAGAGCAGGAAGACAACTGGGGTTACACAGAGGCTAAGTGCCCCTAGCACTTCAGGACAATCTAGCAAAATTAGAACAGGAAGTCAGAGTGGGTCAGGAGGGAATCTGAGGTCAAATCCTAATGTAGACACTCCAGTATCCCGTTCTTCCCACGCTGGTGCAAAAAGACCAAACACTGCAGGTAGAAAAATTCTAAAAATGTTTGCTATCTGTCATTGTATTCTGTAAAATCCAAATACAAGAGAATCAGTTAGATCTGAAACTTATCTTTTTGTCTTCTTAACCCTGAACACTGGCAGGTATCAAGGGCATCACCTCTGTGTATTTGGACCTGGCGTACCTCCCGTCTGGGAACGCGGCGTCCACTATTGACGTAGAATTCTTCTGCCGTTTGCGATCATCCTGTTACATTATAAGTGGAGATGATGATCTAAAAGAAGCCATAATGAGACCCATTCTGGATGCTTTACTTGACGGAAAGTCTGTATGGCCTGAAGATGTGCCGGTATGTTCACTCTTATTGCAGTTAAGCAATGATTACACCTTCCTTACTTAAAGAGAGAAAGGCAGTAAGACTGACAGTCAGTAAAAGGGATAACCAGTAAGAGAGACAGAAAAGAAGAGAGAGAGAAACAGCAAAAAGGATACCCATAAGAGGCCAAGCTAGTAATAGAGACAACCAATTAGTGAGCCAACTAGTAACAATAAGCAACCAGTAAGAGGATCAACTAATTAGAAAGACAACCATTTAGAGAAGCCGCCAATAAGAGAGACAATCAGTGAGAGAGACAGTAAGATGACATCCAGTTAGAGAGACAACCAGTAAAAGAGACAGAGACAGCCAGTAAGAGCGAGAAGTTACAGTGGAGAGACAACCAGTAAAAGAGACAACCAGTAGGATATGACCAGTTAAAAAGACAACAAGTAAGAGAGACAAGAAGTAAGAAGGATACCCAGTAAGATAAGACCAGTTAGAAAGACATCCAGTAAGAGAGACAAGCAGTTGGGACAATCAGAAAGAGTGAGAGTGTGCTGGTTAGAGAGACAATCAGTAAAGGACAAACAGACAGTTTGAGAGACAGACAGTTAGAGAAACAATCAATGCGAGAGATAACTAGTGAGACAAGCAGTTGGAAACAGTGAGTAAGAAGCACAGTCTGTAAAAGAGAGCCAGCCAGGAGGGTTAATGAGACCAGGCTAAGAGTTGATCTCCGTCTCCGTCATGTATCACTTTCTGTCTGTAGGTGACGTTAATCCCCACGTTTGAGTCGATGATGATGCACGAGTGGTACCATCAGACCCAGGAGAGACAGCAGCAGCTGGGCATCACAGTTCTGGGTAGCAACAGCACAGTGGCCATGCAGGAGGAGACGTTCCCCGCCTGTAAAGTCGAGTTCTAACCCAGGGGGAGGGGCAACATTTACTTTACACAACATTTGCTTTAAAAACAAAAGTACTTTAAACAAAAGCAGAACATATTCAATATAGTGTAGTGTTTTTGATGCTTTAACACACTAACACACATACACTAACACACACATACACTAACACACACCTCATAAATGGCGTGTTAATGAGCTGATCAGTTTCTAACAAACACTAATGTACACTATCACACTAACAACTATTTAGTCTTATTAGAATTTAATCTTGTGGGTTCTAGATGGCTCTACATTAAACAGAGATTTTAGTAAGTACACTAAGTAGGGGAGGAGTTCGCAGTTGGAACGAAGCCTTAAAACTGCAGAATTGTAGAGTTAGTTCCTGTGTAAAACACAGGAAATGGTAAACAGGAAATAAAACAAGAAGGTTTTTGACATTTCATGATCAAACATTGATGCCTCGTTCACTTGTACAGATTTAATCCGCATTTTAACCCCTTCACCGATATAATAAACACCTGCAGTGTGTGTGTAACAGTGTGTGCACAATGTGGTTCCTGCATGTGTGAAATCAAACGCACGAGTATAACTCAGTTTAAGAAGCCAAAGTGTAGACGTAGCTGTAGACTGAAAGGACACGCATGTATGAGAATGCCTCTGTAGAGAAATAGAAATAAGGACATTCTGATGAAGAACATTATTTATAGGATTACGCAGTGAAGAACAAATAATTTTTTTTATGAAAAATGAATTTAATCAGGAAGGTACCATTAAAAAAAAAAAGCAATTATGTCTCAGATTTTCCAAAAAACAAAAAAACAATGCATAACACACACACTCAAATGATGCTGGCTGTTAATTTACTGTGAAACGTCCTGGTTAGGCTTCATCAGGAACCAGCCTTTAATACAGAAGGAAATTAATTGGAAATACTTTTTCTGTTGAAAGCGCTAGCACTTCATTAGCAGTGTGAGAAGTGCTGAGTTCGAGTTCATTAGTTCCCCATGGGAAAATTAATTTGTGCTCATCATCGTGACAGCTTTCCTTTTCTTTTTGACTAGCTCCTGATGTTTTGTTGTTTCGTTTTTGTCCTGAATTTATAGCAAGATTTTCTGCTCTAACACACTCTCTCTCACACTCCGACTGCTTCCATAGGTTCTAGCTGAGAGCTGGCTTGTGCCTTCTTGGTAGCCAGGCTGAATGAGCTATTGTTATCTAGCTAATGGAACAGTTTTACAGTTTTATTCAACACTGGCGTAAGTACCCGTCATTGACTGGTAAAGAGTTTGTAGAAATACAGTAGTTTAAAGGTTCAAGCTAAAAATAAGCTGATCAGCATCTGACACATAACTACTCATAACTTCACTTCTACTCAACATTTCGATTTTAATTATGGCTCAAGGTTCAGCTTTCATAATGTACGTTTTTTTGGAGCGAGTCATGATGAGTTGTGCTGTCGTGTCTGTGTTCTGAGGATTTTGCCGGCTGGTAGCTGTATTACACTAGTTTCTGTGTATTGCTGGCTGGACTTACAGACAGACAGACCGACAGAGACTGTCAGACATTTTCTAAGACTGGTTTCTGGTCCTCCAATGTATGAAACGTAAAGATATCATTGAAAGAGCGAGTTCTGACCAATGTACAGACAAAACCTTTCTTTTATTCATACAAATTAAACAGATGATCTGAGTCTGAACCCCATGACTACACTGTAAGAACATTACAGGGACATCTATCTGTCTTGTGGGACATTTCGAGCTAAGCTAGCTGGATCATATTTGCTGGCTCGTTCTTTGATTTAAAGGTAAAAAAGTAAACTTTTTAAACGCTAAAATGACCGTCGTTATGAGACGATTTTAAAAACATGGTTATAAGTGTGTAGGTGACTAACACAGGTAAAGGGACGTGTTTAACAGTGTGTTAGAGCAGGATTCACGAAACACTGAAATGTTCTCTAGAGCGAGTTCAGGTGCTGAGGAGTGTTTGTGACGTAACACTGCTGCTGTGTTTAACCTGCTGTAACGGCACACGGCCACGACACTAGAGGAATGTGTGTAATATAGAACTGAAACATGTATGATACGGATTTGTTATTAAAATACAATATTAAACACTGTTTTGTGTGTGTGTGGTGTCACTTCCTGTTTACACCTCATGAGAGATTAGTGGAAATGAAAAAGGTTCTGTTTAGTAGGCTAGATTATTATTATTATTATTATTATTATTATTATTGTAGTAGTAGTAAACTGTAAAGTAAACTGTTATCGACATCATTTGAATGATATAAATTTAGTAAACAGTTCTATCGTAGCATTGTATAAACATGCAGATATATTATATTCATTTTTATTTTACAAAGTAAAACAAAATTTTACAAAATGTTTTATAATCAGATGTACAGAATAATTGTTATAAAAAATAGAAAGACGAAGAATGTGTAAATTATTTAATCCAGAATAATGTGAATCTACAGTAAACATTATTTCTTTTAAATATAATTCTACCTGTTTTATAAGCAGTAAAACATAATAAAGGTGTAAAAGGCCACATTAGACAAATTAGACAGAATTAAATAGAAAAAGATTTGAATCATGGAGTGTATCGAACTAAACGTCTCGCAACTCAAAAGTATAAGATCAATTATTCATTATTATAGATAGATAGATAGATAGATAGATAGAGTACTTTATTAACTCCAAAGGGAAATTGTATCATTACAGCAGCCAGTTCACTGATTATACATCAAGCAAGAATTGCAGCGAGGAAAAGGTAAAGATTCCTGGTGAAAGATGGTGCTTTTTCCTTGCTTTTACATAGGCACATTTAGAACATTTATATATTTATTCAGGGCCGGTTCTAGACCAGACCATATGGGGGGGCAGTCAGAAATGTGAAGGGCGCATCATGGTCTATCACTGTTTACCCCCAGATCATGCGACGGGGAGGAAGAGGCGGGGGGCGGGGGTGCGCGCGGTCAGCTCATGCGACGGGGAGGAGGAGGCGGGGGGCGGGGGTGCGCGCGGTCAGCTCATGCGACGGGGAGGAGGCGGGGGGCGGGGGTGCGCGCGGTCAGCTCATGCGACGGGGCGGGGGGGTGGTTGCGCGCGCTCGCGCTGCAGCCTGTGAAATCTAATACCGTATTGTGTTGTGTCCCTTTTTAGGTGGATTTTTCCGCTACCGCAGATAATTTTATCAACTTGTTAAATTCATTTTGTGAGTATATTAACATGTGCTGTCTCAACATTTTTATTTGAGGGGGCGCTGCCCCCTCTTGCCCCCCCGTAGAACCCGCCCTGTATTTATTTATGTTTGTATTATATTATAGAAATAAGGTGACATGAAATTATACAAACACATACAATATATGATACTCTAATTATATATTGTATAATATATATAAATGTATACAAATATTATTTAAATATAATTGTATTTGTTTCATAAGCAGTAAAACAATATTTTTTAAAGCACATTATTTTTGTCATTTCTATAAAAAAGTAAAAGATTCGAATCACGGTAACTAAATGATTCGTGACTCTAAGGAATCGGTTCACATGTTCATCACAATCATAGGCAGCGCGTTTTCCTCGCTTTTTCAAAGACACGTTTTGAAATATATGTATTGATGTATTATTTTATTAAAGTGAGGTGACTAGTAAACAGTTATGTACAGAAACTAAGGGCCGCAGTGTTTGGCTGAGCTAGCAGAGATCCCACTTCCGGGATGAAGCGCGCAGACTCGCGTACCGTGGTGCGTACGTCATCTCTGGGCGACACATCGCAGAGCGAGATGGCGTCGCAGTCCGAGAGCAGTGCGGGAGCGGACACGGAGCTGGACGAGCTGTTGGACAGTAAGGTTTGCGGTGACACGCAGCTGGAGTGTGTTTATCGTCCTGAGGGGCTGACGGAGCCGGAGAGGACACACACACACACACACACACACACACTAGGACAGAAGTGTGTGTGTGAGAGAGAGAGAGAGAGAGAGAGAGAGAGAGTGTGTGTGTGTGTGTGTGTGTGTGTGTGTATATATATATATATATATATATATATATATATATATATGTGTGTGTGTGTCTGTCTGTCTGTCTGTCTGTGTGTGAGAGAGAGAGGGAGACAGGCTCGATTACTGTGTTAAATAATTTATTTAATAAACTGTACCTATGTATATATCCTCTGTACCTGTGATTGTTTAGATTTCTTTATGTCAGTTAGAACCTGGGTCACTTTGTACTACTTATAAAGTCTCGAACCTTTCAGTATTAAGACGTTCCTGCGTGAAGCGAGGGGGGATCTGATAGACCTGTCCCTCTGTCTCTTTCAGGTGCGCTGGATGACTTTGAGAAGACGAACGTTCCTCATGCCGCTCCTCATGCCGCTCCTCAGGCCGCCGGTGCAGAAGCGAAGACGGCGCAGAAGGTGAACCTCAGCCTGACCTTCGCCTGATCATTCAGTGGTGTTCAGATTAATGAAATTAACACAGCTCTACAATGCAGAGATTAGTTTAATTAGAAATAATAATAAAGATTACTAAATCACATCTGAGCAGAACATTGTGTCTAAATACATTGAGTCTAGTACATACATACATTCTGTACTTCAAACTGTCGAAGCTACGAACAATCATTTGCACGTGTTCAATGTTTAAAGTTAGATGTCCGGAAGCGAGCATAAAAGCAGTGGGATGAAGCTGGTACTGCTAAGAAGCGCCGAGCAATAACGATGGAGACAAAAGTGAAAATAACTGAGAGAATGAAGCGAGGTGAGAAGATGGCAGACATCACTCGGCCTTTTAACATGAAACGTTCAACCATCGGCGCGATTCTGAAGGACAAGATCATGGAACGTATTAGTTTTATACTGTGTACAGTATAGCCAAGTGTGTTAGTATCCTAGTACCTAGACAATGTTAGTTGGACTTATGAACGACCTTTCAGAACGGAACAGTTCAGGACTTACTGCATTCTAATTCAAGGTTCTAATTCAAGATTCTTTATTTGCATTCGTTCACACCGACAGTATGAGCTCATGGGAATGTTTTGTGGAGAGGCTCTGTGATGAGAAAAGTTACAAGAATAATACGAGACTATAACATTACAGTGGGACCTGGGCATATGAGCACCCCGGCTCACAAATATTCACCTTAAGAATTGAAATTTGAAATAAATTTGTCTCCGCATATGAGCGAATTAACCAGACCGAAAGCTAGCTTTTTTTTTTTGGCAGATTTTTTCGTTTTCGTTAGTTTTAGTGATTTAGTGAAGACCATGGGGTCCCGAGAATCTTATCAAGGACGGTAGCAAGAAGAAAAGGGAACCGTTTTCAGTTTGGTTTTTAAAGCAGCCGTGCCAAGAGGAATCATAAATTAAGGTTTAATATCTATTTATTTCATATTTGACTTCATTTACATGTCTCTTCTAAATGTTTTGATTGTTTTTATTTGCAAAAAATATGATTATAGTGTTGAAATATTGGTAATATTTTTGGGTGCCTGGAACGGATTATCTGCATTTACCTTATTTCCTATGGGACAATGCGTTTCACAATACGACATTTCGCCGTAAAAACTCGCCTCAGGAACGGATTAAATTCGTATGCCGATGTACCGCTCTATTAATAATTGTTTAGTACACTGGGATATGTTTTGAACATGATCCTTAGATACTGAACTATTGCACTTCAAAATGTACAAATTGCACTTTGTCAACTGCACATTTGATTGCACACACAATATTCTTGTGTGTGTGTGTGTAGCCCCCTCTGCTGGAAGACAGTCAGTTCTTCGAGTCTCTGTTTGAAGGCGAGATGGCCGAGCAGGCGAAGGAGGAGTGGGAGCGAGCGATGGCCGAGCTGGCGCAGGAGGAGCCCGACCTCATCCAGCAGTTCAACAAGCTGTCGGAGGCCGCGGGGAAAGTGGGTACGTCACCGTAACCTGCGATAACCGCTACACTGTCACCACAGGTCATTAGACATGTCTGATTCACTGCTCTGCAGGTACCGATGCAGCGTCTCAGCAAGAATTTGCGTCCTGCCTGAAAGACACACTGAGCGGTTTGGCCCAAAACGCAGACAATCTGCAGGTAATGAATCACACAGAGAGCTCATTACATCACAAGTCAGTTAATTAATTAGTAATAATAATAACAATAACGACTTAAATCTAAACTATACTTTAAGATAACCTATTTCTCACTGTGTGTGTGTATCAGGCCACAGGATTGGCCGGCGAGGATCTGGCTAAAACGTTAGAAGGGCTGGGATTGGACGAGAACAGCGAAGCGGGTGGGGACGACGGTAACATCCTCCCCATCATGCAGTCCATCATGCAGAACCTTCTGTCCAAAGACGTGCTGTATCCATCACTCAAGGAGATCACAGAGAAGGTGGGGTTACCCCCCGAGTCAGGGTTGTGGGTCAGAGCTAAGGGGGCGGGGCTGTGTGTCACTGTGATCGCTCATCACCGTAACGCCTGTGAGACAGCGCCAAAGTGTTAAGCAAGAATCACACTAGAGTTTCTGTGTGCATAGGCTCAAGTTCCGCCTCATTCCCTTAGGCCCCGCCCACTCCTTACTCATTCAGTTTGACCTTTGTCTCGTCCCTAAGATCTAAACGTCGCAGAAATGCTTTATTAAATGTCTGACTGTGTCATGCCCCGCCCCCTTTGTCCTTGGCACAGTACCCTGAGTGGTTGGACGGTAACAGACAGTCGCTCTCGCCTGAGGACCTGCAGCGGTACGAGCAGCAGCACAGGATCATGGGAGAAATCTGCAGTCAGTTTGAGAGAGACGGAGACGCAGGGAGCAGCTTCGAGAACATTCTGGAACTGATGCAGAAGGTACAGAGACGCTCTCCGTGTCACAGTTCTGCTGATAGACTAGGCTGTGTGTGTGTGTGTGTGTGTGTGTGTGTGTGTGTGTGTGTGTGTGTGTGTGTAAACCATGTGTGTGTTTCCATCCAGCTGCAGGATTTGGGTCACCCGCCGAAGGAGCTCGCCGGAGAAGCAGTGAGTGTCTTTCAACATCTGTCTCTGGATGGTTCCAGATTCCCTGCACACACACACACACACACACACACACACACACACACACACACACACACACTACAGCTCATGGCTTTACACTTTGTGTTTCCCCATCAGCCCCCTGGTTTGAACTTTGACCCGGAGTCTCTTCAGCTTCCTGGAGCAGCAGGCGCGGAGCAGTGCTCGGTCATGTGACCCACAGCGAGAAGGAGACACTAGCAGTATAAATATATATGATGTTATGAAAGGGAGTGTGTGTATGTGTGTGTCTTGGACAGACTAATCAATGTAAAATAATTCAGCCTTTAATTCCACATAATAATAATTAATCTCACAGACTACACAATAAAATCGGTTATCGTCTTTTAGCTAACGTTAGCATTCCTCGGCTAGCGGTAGCGGATGCTTACTAACTTCAGGCTAAGTACTGTAGTGTATAATTAAATACAGATACTTTTATCCAGGTGAAATCTTGCGTTAGTCAGGACACCAAGCTGAAAGAACAACAATTACAACAACAAACAACAACATTTGGTGATGTCTCATGACCAGGTGATGATTATAAGCCACACCCAGTTTGATACAGTGCTGTTATGGACATCAGAGACGAATCTGATTATCATTCCAGCTGACTGTTTTATAAACATCATCGCTCCATACACTAAACAATGAAGCCTTTAAGGGCACGGGTGTGTGTGTGTGTGTGTGTGTGTGTGCAAGAGAGAGTGAGAGTAATATTCTGTTCCTTTAAATGTTTATAAAATGTGATTTATTGCTTGTGATGTTTAGAATAATAAAATGTAGCGTGAGTGTTTAACCCAGCTCATGTGTCATGTTTTGCGCGCGTGCACACACACACACACACACACACACCTCACTGTATGCCTGCTTACCCCCTGACGGACACTGTGTTCTCATTAACGCTTCTGAACTGAACCTAGGATTTAGGTTCAAATGTTATTCATCACACACGCACACACACACGCAGCCATACAGACTGATACGCAGTGAAACGCTTATACGACCCCGGTGACCTAAAAACAAGGGGTTCTCTATGAGAAATGAATTAATGAGTACAATCAGATTAAAAATAGAGAAATAAGAAAATTATGAAACATTTAAGTGTACGAGGTTACATTAACAAGGCAGTGTGTGTGTTTCATAGTCAATCTTTTCTCTTTCAAAGGGTGCCAATACTTCTTTAGTGGAACTTATGTATATAAATCATTAAAAATTTCCGAGCTTTATTAAACTTTATGCTAAACAAAACCAGAAAGTGTGTGTGTGAACAGTAACAGAAAACCTTAAGGGACTTCATACTAAAATCATTCAGACAAAAATATATAAATATGAGTAAACAGAAGTATTATATATTGTATTGTTTTATTTTATTATTCCAAAAGTTAACAAACGCAGCGATTATTAAATTCACATTTCTGAACATTTGCCAGCAGAAAAGTGTCATGTCAGTGCGCATGCGCACTTGCGGAGAACTGTGGAGACGTGGAGGTTTCTTCGTCAGGTTTTTTGAACAGATGAAACTTTATTGACACTCCGACAGAAACACTTCATTTCCGGTTTACGTGTCAGCTGAGGAAGAAGTGCAGAGAGAGAGAGAGAGATTCATCAGTACATTCATCACTTCTGCACTAAAGACGCGTCTTTATATTAATTCTGTGGGATTTAAACACACAGAAACGCGGAGATGTTAACCAAATTCGAGACGAAATCAGCGCGCGTGAAAGGTAAGCTAATACACGGCTAGCGTACAGAGAGCTAACCGGAGTTAGCATGTTAGCTTAGCCACGGCTAGCTTAGATTGGCTTAGTTTATGCTAACCGCTATAAATGTGTGATTTATAAACCTGACACGCTGATAATAGTGTCGTTTAGTCTTTATAAATGTGTGAAAAATGTGTGTAAGTAAGATTTATCTGACTAGCTGACCTTAGCAGTGTGTGTGTGTGTGTGAGAGACATTTCTGTAGTTATTTATATTAAATCATTAACATCTCTAACAGGATTTTATTTTGAACCTGAGGGGAAAACTGCTACTGCGCATGCGCCATGATTTACTCTATATACTAAATATAGACTGGATTAAATGATGATTGCTGACTGTTCTGGTTCTCTCTCTCTCTCTGTGTGTGTGTGTGTGTGTGTGTGTGTGTCTAGGCCTGAGTTTTCACCCAAAGCGCCCATGGATCCTCGCCAGTCTGCACAACGGCGTCATCCAGCTGTGGGATTACCGCATGTGCACCCTCATCGACAAGTTCGATGAGCACGATGGTCAGACACGTCCACTGTTTATCCTCACACTGCTCTGTGTGTGTGTGCGCTAATGTCTAATAAGTGTGTGTGTGTTGGACAGGTCCGGTGAGAGGGATCGACTTCCACAAGCAGCAGCCTCTGTTTGTCTCTGGAGGAGACGATTACAAAATCAAGGTCTGACTTTATCGTCCTGAGTCGTAACAGTTGGGGTGTAACTCAGAGAGAGAGAGAGAGAGTAACTGTGTGTGTGTGTGTGTTTAGGTGTGGAACTATAAGCTCCGCCGCTGTCTCTTCACTCTGCTTGGACACCTGGACTACATCCGCACCACCTTCTTCCACCATGTGAGTGCAGATCACACATTAACGTACACGTCACACTTAAATGATTGCGATCAAAACTTATTTTAGTATCACACAAAGATAACCTGAGTAAATACCAAAAAAAATAATACTGTCCAAACCTGCCTGGCCTTATGATTAGCCGACCAAAATCACTCCAAGACTTCACTAGATGGACAGATGGATATAATGGGGAGGGATACAGGTCGACTCCTAATCAGACAGACAGACAGATTTTGTATGGATGATGTAATGAAGAACAGACTAATGTCTCTCTGTCAAGATTCAAGGTGCTTTATTGGCATGACAAATATTTACATTCCTATTTGTTCTTTATTTGTAAAGACATTTAGTAAAAAATAAAGTGACTCTGTATAAACATTATAAAACAAGCATACATATGTACTAGGAGTGTGACGAGATCAGATTTGTCTCGCGAAATGCGTCTGGTCTCACGAGAACGTGACAATATACTTGCGTTATTGGCCTGATGGAGTGTGAGGGAGAAGTAAAATACCCCTATCTCACCTACACGGTTTCGCCGGTGGCCATAAGTATGGTTCATCATGATTCAGCGCGAGTTTTGGTGCTGTGAGTACGTTTCCATGTATACCCCTATCTCACCTAAGCAGTTTGACTCGCCCGCCGACGTTCCGCGAAGTTCTGTAAGGACCGGCAAAAAAGATAAACATGTTAAATTTTTCGCGCGGAAAAATGGAAACGTACTCACAGCGCCAAAAACTCGCGGTGAATCATGATGAACTGTACTTATGGCCACTGTGCGCGGTATTAGGATAGAAGATGGAAATAAGAAACGGCGAAAAAATGATAGACAAGACAAAGACAATTTGCAAACACTGTAAGAAATGAATACCGTACACCTCTGCTAACACAAGCACTATGCTAAAGCATTTAGAAAACAACCACAGCTCGTTACTAAAAGCTGCGCCTGTGAAGAAAACGGAAAGCAATTCAGTTCACATGAAAGAACAAACAACCATAACAAATGCCTTTGCAGCTAAACTTCCACCATCATTGTTCATTGTTCAGAGTTTAAAGACAGCACTACTTTGATAGTTACACTAATTATGGTTAATTGCACGTAAAGGGATATTTGTGTTTTTTATTTGTATTTTTTATTTTTACTATTTAATTTTATTGTGCAATTAATTGCCTGTCAGTTTGTGGCTAAATATTTTGCAGTGTTTACATGTTATTAC
>JAQQZT010000001.1:34332316-34342966 GCA_030068275.1 Clarias platycephalus
GGGCTCCCTGAGATGTAAAGCAAACAATCACCTCATCTTCAACAAACCTGAGTGATCAATGAGAGTGAGGAAGACAGATCATATGAAGCTGAGCCTACCACAATAACATATCAGAATATGCTAAAGGCATAATGCTAAAGGCTTTATGCTAAAGGCATAAAGAATCAGCCTCTACACTAGTCATAATAAATGGCTATTTTTCTTGATAAGTATGGCTACACCTCTGGCTTTGGATTGATATATCTGTTCCGCCCAACTCCCTCTAAGCCGGAAATGATCCACTGGGCATTAATGGGTCTCCTGAAGGAATGTGCTTTAATTGTGAAAATATCTTTTTATGTTTCACTGGATTGTTAAGTGGCTTAACATTCCCGCTCACAAAATTGACTGAACGGCCATTAAAACATTTGGAAGTATTCATGACAGTCATCTTAAGGGGAAGTAGTTGTACTGTATATACATTACACTGTAGTTATTGTTTTGGTAACGGTAGCGAGTTTGTTACACTAGTGTATATAATACCCTTTCAAAACAAATCCACACATTAAGTGTTTCTGTCGGGAGCCAACACCTCAGGCTCCCGCCCGCACCCGCCATACTAAAGTAACTCAAATAGTGTATTATTGTCAGGGTTGACCCCTAGAGGGTGTCTTGCTCCCAAAGACTTTTTGACTGCTGAACTTCATTTCCCAGGGTGCACCACGGTCAGGTAATGGGACCGCTCACCTGAGCCAAGGTTGCTAATCAGTCTGGCTATAAGTAGCAATGTTTTGAGTTGGATTTTGTCTGGCATCAGTTTGGTTACTGTTGAAATGCTGTTCTGTTTGGATTACTGTTCTGTCCTGTTTTTTATTTTCAGATTTTCTGTTGTTTTCTGTTCTGTTTTGTGCCATAGCTTCTTTAAGTCTCAACCTCAGTGCATATGCCTCACCTACAACCATACTGTACAAACGTGGCAATTATGATATTATATCATTAAAATCTGTTGTATAACATAGTAATAACAATAATCGTGGTAATAACGATAGGAAAAAATTAAAGTAAGCCTAATGACAAGCAATGAACCTATTAACGTAAATATTGTCGTGTCAGAATTATCCATGGAATGAATAAATCTCTTACTAATGGCTGAATAGTACCTTCCTACCCCCTCTGGGAGGGGCTAACAGCAATGCAAACAAATAGGTCACTAGTCCACTGAAGCATGGTCTTGGTTGGAACGAGGTATAAATGGATAGAAGTTAACTCTGTGCATTATTTTTAAGCCTCTGTCCGGATAATGTTCTTCCTGATATACCTCATTGCTTCCCCTCCATTTGAAAATACCTTTTCTCTTCCGTAAACAGGCTAGATATAGGATGCAAAAGCGGGTACACTGACGATCCGAACCTCCGTGACCGCAGCTCTGGCCTTGGCAACGCTCGCAGTATAATCCATAAAGATGGCTACTGATTCTCCGTTGAATCTCAGTGGAGCCCAAGTGCGCACACAGCTCAATACCTCAATGAAGTATAGCCATGATGACACACGGTTTTACATCCGATCTTTTTGGAGCCTGAATTCTATGCAAGTAGTCCACAAGCACATCCCGTTCTAATTGTAGTGTTTCTCTCAGCAGCCTCAAAACCAACACAGTAGAGCTTGATCCATCCGTCTCAGCTATTCTGAAATTGCACCTTCTTATCCTTCCCTCCATGTCTTTGCATTTCCCTTATATCTCGGTCATCTCTGTTTTCAAACCAGTTACCACAGATTGTTGTCACCTCATCTGACCACGTTGATGGGTCAACTTCCACCTCCTGTATCACCGTCTTCATTTGTTCTATCTCGGAGTGAAATGCCGACACATTTTTATAATTTCCTTTTTAACTGCTTGTATCACATTATTAAGGGAGCTGAAATCATTGGCAAGCACATTTTTTTAGTTCAGCCATAATTACTGCTGAGATGTCTTATTTTAATGAGCGAAGAATCTCTGAATTCAAGGCCTCAGCATTCATTTTCTCTGGGCCCTGAGGGGGTGGTGTTGTTCGAGATGGGTTAGGGTTAGAGCATGAAGCATGAAGACAAGGCGACGGTGAGAATTTTTTCCTTATTTCAGAACGAAAATCAAAGCAGATTATATATAACGTTTTGTAAAGTAAAGCACATATTTATTTTTTAAAAAAAAGTTTGGCAAGAGCTCAAGCCAGACACATCCTACTTCATTGCCATGCAAGAGAGTTAGTTAAAACATCCTAGGGTTAGTTAGTTAAAACATCCTCAGGCTCATTGTTGTCAGAGATCAGGTCCACCACGACATGGTGTCGTCAGCAAACTTGATGATGGTGGTGGAGCTGATTGTACATGTATGACTGCGTGGCCATTATGAGTACAGCAGCAGGCTCAGAACACAACCCTGGGGGGCTCCAGTGCTGGGGATGAGGGAGGTGAGGGAGGCTGAGACGTGTCTGCCAGTCAGGAAATTGGAGACAGAGATGGGCTGGTCCCAGGTGCCCCAGCTTGATGGTGAGTGTGGAGGGAATTATAGCGTTAAATGCTGAACTGTAGTCAACAAAGAGCATTTTAACATAATAACCCTTCCTAGTGTCCAGGTAAGTGAGATATGTGTAAAGGAGGTGTGAGATGGCATCATCAGTCGAATGGTTGGATGGTAAGCAAAGGGTAAAGTGTGTCAGGAAGTGAGGAGATGATGAAGTCTCTGACCAGCCGCTCAAAGCACTTCATCACTACTGAGGTCAGGGCTACAGGGGGGAAAAGGAAAGCAGAATGGGGTCTCTTTCTGCTGGGAAACAATCCTGTCTCGGAGATCTACAGACGATTCCTTTGACTTCATGCTTGGTTTGTGCTCTGACATAAACAGCCTTTCCAAATCATGTCCAATCAACTGAATTTACCACAGGTGGATTTCAATTAAGCTGCAGAAACATCTCAAGGATGATCAGGGGAAACAAGATGATCAGGGGAAACAGGATGATCAGGGGAAACAGGATGCGCCGGAGCTCAATTTTGAGCTTCATGGCAAAGGCTGTGAGTACTTATGTACATGTGCTTTCACAATTTTTTTATTTTTAATACATTTGCAAAAATCTCAAGTAAACATTTTTCATGTTGTCATTATGGGGTGTTGTGTGTAGAATTCTGAGGGGGAAAATTTATTTAATCCATTTTAGAATAAGGCTGTGACATAAAATGTGGAAAAAGTGATTCGCTGTGAATACTTTCCGGATGCACTGTGTGTGTATACAATGGTTTCATATCATTTTAAATGAACATTTTACCCACATCACCGGTTCTTATGTTACCTGGTTAATGTCGTCACTCAGCTCGTATTAGTCATTTTCCTCCAGCAGATGCTGTGTTTGTTAATTAGCTAGAAGTTTTTACTTTTACTTTTATACACAGGCTAGTTATTCTGCTTTAAAGTGTACACTGGTACGGGTTTATTAAAAATTAATTCAACAACAGCAAAAACATTGTCATGTAAGCAGTTCAGGCACGGCATAATCTTAGATTTTAAGACTTTATTAAAGTATAAAAAACAAGCAAAACAATAACAGGAGGTTATTTGATTAGGGATATCAGGGGTATCCCTGACAAACATCTAGACCTAAAAGTGTTTTAAGTGTGTACGAGTCGTTCTGTGCCAAATCAACCAAAGTTTCCAGGAAACGTTCCTGGTGACCGTATCAGGTTCTGATGAAACTCTGATAAATTATCTCTAAACTGTGTAAATTTATTAGCATTGCTGGGGTTCATGACTTGCGATCATGATAGCTAAAGATGGCTATATATCAAAGATTTGATGTTAAATTTGGTTAATTTTGCATTTGCCTTTAGTGTCTACCTCAAATAACAATAAAAAGAGAATATTGACTCGAGAGCTACATGTGATCCCACTCATCAAGGCCAAAACCTGAAAAAAAGATCTGCCACTGAATAAAAATCTGACATTCAGAAGTTCATAACTTCTAGATGAATCCTAACTTAACTGTGATGCTAGATTCCGACAGAATGTGAGGAAATATCTCAGGATAGCAAGTTTTATTTTTGAAATAAAGATGTGGCCATTTGAATATTCCCACAAATTATAGACGCAATTCACAAGTGCAAAAAAAAAAAAAAACATGTGGCAGCTATAATTATGTCATAACTCCTGGGAACATATGAATATTATAATTAAAATATGGATTTTTCTGTTACTTCATATGAGGTTTATTTTGACAAGTTTTAATCAGAATCTGAGGTGGTCACCTGTGAGGCCCTGGTTGATTCGGTATGGAATAAGTTGTACAGGAAGTGACTCAATGATTCATTTCCAAAAGCACAATTTGCTAAAGTCAGCTATATTGAATAGAGCAGGAAGTGAACACTGGTATTAATTGTGACTTAAAGAGCATAGTGCAGGTTTAAGTCTGGAGCGGGTTTAGGTTTAGTTTATTTATATAGCACATTTACAACAGCCGCAAGACTGACCAAAGTGCTGTACATCCACATCATAATATCATAAAAAGGCTAAAAGAACACGATACACACAAAAACTTAATAGGCACAGTAGAGCCTAGTAGGCCAGGGAAAACAGATGGGTTTTTAAAAGGGATTTAAAAATAGTCAAACTAGAAGCCATTCGGATATCAATTGGGTTTAGCAACATGACCATGCATGTTAGCATTTTGGCACTTTTGCTTGTAACTCTACTCTTCCTCTTCCTTGCAGACAACATTGTCAAAGTACGCCTCGGCAGTTCTGAGGATCTGCTGAACAGCGTTGAGAAGCACGATGTCGGTGTGTGGCTCGACCTCCAGCTCTTTACTGTAGTTCTTCACTGGAACCACAGAGACAGGACTAATACCCAGACATACACTCGCCTCCTGAATCTAAACACACACACACACATACACACACACACACACACACATATATTTACACAAATTTTTAAAATAATTTCCAAAACAAAAATTCTGAGCGTTTCCAGACCCGCACCAGAGGAATCTCACCGTCTTGCGCAGGTAGTCACTCCGATAGACGTGTTTCATATCCTCTCCTGCCAAACGACACACTTCATCCACCTTAGTAAGCAGAACCATCTGTTGGATTCCTGTAGCACACACACACGCACGCACACACGCACACACACGCACACACACAGTGTTAAACAGTGAGAATGGCAGAGTGGGTGTGATGAAGCAGTGCAAACTCCACAATCCTGATTATTTTCCTATAAACAGCACATCCCCAAGTGTTTTATTCTCCTTACCCTCCTTACAATCAGATGAGATTAAATTTCTCTTTATTAAAGAGCATGTTTTTTTCCCTTTATAGTTACATTTAAAGGTTAAGAAATGATTGAGTTCCTCTTCTTGCTGATGCTAATCACACATCAGGCCCTCACCATCATCTATTAACTCTGTTAAAGTTAATAAGACATAAACTGCAGTGTACTGTGTGTGTGTGTGTGTGTGTGTGTGTGTGTGTGTGTGTGTGTGTGTGTGTTACCTATGTGGTTGGCTTTTCTGCGGAAGGCAGTCAGTTTCTCAATCATCTTGTCAGACAGCACGTTGATCTTGCAGGCGTCCATCACGTACACCACAGCGTGGATCTTCTCCTGCATACTGGGAACCTCACTGAAATAAGTAGAGTCTGACTGGAGAGGAACTGACGGGTTAAACTGGAGAGAGACAGAGAGGTGCAGAGAAGTGTGACTTAATTTACAGTCCCATTTGAAAAACACTGAAGACAGAAAGAGAGGTGAACCTAGGGGATTAGTTATTAATGTACCATCGAGTGCAAAAGTTTGTGCATCCACAGGACATACATTTTATGTTCATTCACCTCTACACTTGTTCATGCATTAACACTGAGCAGAGAATAAACAGGGTCACATGATTCAACTCTACCCGGTATCTGTCCCGAAGGTGACCCTTTAGGATGTTGGTGAAGTCGTCGATGTCCATTCCAGCGTTAGCTCCCTCCTCCAGCCCCATAGAGTCACACAGCGTGATCGGCAAGAACTTATCACCCGCCTTAATGGAGTACACGCGGAACTACACACACACACACACACACACACACACACACACACACACACACACACAAAAGGAAATGCACACTTCATCATCATCATCATCATCACCATCTTCCTATATACATTGCCTGGTCAGAAAAAAAAAAGTCACCACCTGATTTTAACAAATAGTTTTAAATAAATTGTATTTTAGCAAATACTTAAGCGCCTTCTCATATCTTAAACCACCATGTCAGAAGACACCCTGTGCAAAGATGTTACTCTGTTTCAGAAAGGTCAAATTATTGTCCTGCATCAAGCAAAGAAAACAACTAAGGAGATTGCTGAATCTACTAACATCGGGTTAAGAACTGTAAAACGCATTTTATTAAAGAAGAAATGTGGTAAAAAACAAACAAACAAAAAAACATTCTGAATGAGTGTGATTGGAGATCACTTAAACACTTAGTGAAATCAAATTTTAAAAACACTACAGTAGAACTCATGTCTATGATTATTGATCCCAAAGGAAATTCCAGATATGCATCATCAATAGAGACAGTAACACAAAGACAGGTTGTAGATGTGATTGACCACTGTATATCGAACATACAGTCAGTATACTGTACACACAGGGTAAAACTGAGCAGAAGTTACTAGTGCATAAAATACAAGATATTTAAGAAGCATGTACTGTAAATAAGTTTAAAAAAAAAAGGGACAGGGCACTAATAAGTAAAATTGCAGTGTAACGTTGATGAGCTATTTTATGTGTGGCAACAGTGCAAATAGTATTCACTGTGCAAAGAACAGCATGAAAGTGACAATAAAACAAATTGGAGCATTGACTTTGAAGCAATGGGAAAAGGTCATGTGACCTGATGATTAAGCCTATCACAGAGTGATGGGCGTGTCGGGGTAAGAAGGGAAGCGCATGAAGCGAGGCACCCATCATGTGCTTACCATCAAGCCTCTAGAGGCAGTGTTATGATCTCGGGTCAGATGATGGGGGGTTAAGCACTGCACCAGTCAAGGACCGAAATAAACATTACTGAAAGGGAGTTACCTGTGTGGTGAGGCTGGTGCCAGCGATGCCCGTGTTGGCCCTACTGCTCACGTGGCCCTTAAACACAGAGTCAATGGAGTTAAAGAAGCTGGATTTGCCCGCTCCCACAGGACCGACCAGCAACACACGAGCTTTCTGTACTGAGCTCACACTCGGAGTCCAGCGCAAGATCGCATCAATCACAGACTTCCTCCTCCTACACACACACACACACACACACACACAAATGATACATTTTAACTTTTACTCTGAAACACACTTATTGTGTTAGTACTGAAATGTCTCTGATGTGTTTAGTGATTGTTATGAGAATTTGTTGATTGTATTTCTGCTTTATATATGAGGAGGTAGTGGGTGTTTGTGCATGATGATGACATCACAGAAAGATGTCATGTCTTACTTGTTTTGTTTTCTAGCTACACTGGCCTTCAGACATGCTGCATTACATACTGTACTTCACACTGTGTGTGATCTGAGAACCTGTAGAAACTTTTGAAGATCACAGACTAATTATAAACTTTAATATGTGAATCAGTCACAATGGACTTTATCTTTAAGATCTTTAACTGGTTAGAACTCTGCCTGGGTCACTGTCATCACCTCCACAAACTAACCCTAACAGTTAATGACATCACTTCCTTTCATCTAGTCCAGTAGAAACATGTTCTTTATGGTGGAGACCTAAGACAAAGCTGGTGGAAGAATACCTACACTACTTTACAGCCTGAGTCATTCTGAAGAAGATTTATACTGGTGTGATTTATCTTACTCTATACTCCACTCGATGTTCCTCCACTGTTTCTCCATGAGTGGTCTAAACTCTGCGAAAAAAAACAACATTTATTTTATTGTACTCCTGTGTGCCAACTCTGCCTTACTGTAATACTGTATCTGTAATAATTCTCACCCTCCACGCGGTACACCTCACACTCGCTCAGCTCGAGGTCGTTGCCATGCATCTCCACTGGGATAAAATTATACGTGCCTGGATTGCTGTACACAGTGGCGGTGTTATTGTGCAGAAAAAGCAAGGAGACATAATTGGGTCCAGTGTTTCCATCAATGAAGGAGCACTGGGTATTGGTGCTGACCAAACGCAGAGGAGCTTTATCAACCTCATGCTCATTATAGCTGAACAGGAAGGCTTTGTCATCTATAATGCTCTGACCCGTCTGAGTGTAATCCTTACTGGTGTACGCTCCGAAGATGTAGCCCGAGTTATTATACGCTACAGTAACAGTTGGACCCTGATGGTCACACTTCCTGTGGAAGGCGTCGGCGGTGAAGCCATGCACACTGGCCTTGAACAGCAGAGTGAGTTGATCTTGACCGAGTAGAGAACATAGCTTTAGCTCCTGCTCCATGGACAGACGAGATGTGATCACACTCATTATGGAGATCTAGAACAGAACAGAGCAGAACAGAAAAAAGCTCACGTACGATCAAGAGGAAAATCCTCCACTGACTTAACCACTAGAGATCTAAACCTCAATAACTCAATTTTAGAATGTAGAAGGTTACAAACCTCAGAGTTAAATGCAATACTGGTGTGGAGAGAGAGAGAGAGAGAGAGAGAGAGAGAGAGAGAGAGAGAGAGAGAGAGAAAGAATGTAATGCTGAGCACAAGAATAAAAAGAATGAAGGTAAGACACCGAACACAACACCCCATAATTACTACACACCTGCTAGATCTTCTTGTATCCAGAGCCGATTAAAGAAAATCAGAACACTGAATCTTTCTCTTCAGCGAGCAGTGACGGAGATGGTGCAAAACAGAAAGTGAAACGAAAGTTCTGAAGCAGATGTTATACTTCACACCATACAGCAGCTCCATGCTCAGTGCTTGGGTGCGTGCACCAGCTCAGGGGATTTCAGCAGAACAGAAACATGCCACTTTCATGTTTCATGAAATAACGACATGACCACAATGGTGTGTTTCTGTTCTGAAATCTGGGGATTTCAGAATAGAAACACACCACTTTCACTTTTCATCATCAGCCAACTGAAAAAAATACAGAGACGGGCAGAACAATCACCAATCTGCTGTGTGTGTGTATGGTAGTGTAGTGGTTAGCCCAGTGGCCTTGGACCCCTAATGTCAAGGGTTTGAGTGCCACCTCAGGTCCGTGTGCTTGGTGTTTGCTTATTCTCCTGATGCCTGGTGAGTTTCCTCCCTCAATGTTATTTATATAGTGCTTTTAACAATGGTCATTGTCACATAACAATTGGAAGAAACCTTCAGAGGAACCAGGCTCAACAGGAGACCTTAAATAAAGGCGGGGGAAGCGCGGCGAGCTAAGAGCTAAGATAAAGCTAACTTTCTTTATACATTCCACCTAATGCTAATGCCAAGCTTGCGATGAAAGAACTACATGCAGGCATTAGCACATTTGGCGGTGTGGTGGGGTTTATTTTTCTCTAGGTTGGGAAATAAAATTCCCCTTAATCAACCTTAAAAGACTAATAGCAAATATTGATTACGCCACCCAGGATTGGTTACCTGAAAAGAAAATAACAATCAATAAAATTTAGCTGCAAGGCAACTTCCACACTTGAAGGACAAATAAACTTTGATGGGTCGATGTTTCAGTTTTTTTTTTCTTGAAGCTGTAGCATCAAACACAATGGCTGACAAAATTAAGCAAAGCAGCACAAAACAAAATAAACAAACCAGCCCAAAACAGCAGCACAAGCAAAGCAATGGAACTGAAGCAAAAGGCAAAAAAAACAAAAAGAACTAATGAAAACAGAAATAACTACAGGGACAAAAACAAAACTAAAACAAAACACAGGGAGAAAACAATAAAACACTAAGCTAAAGCAAAACACTAGGATAAACTAAAACAAATGCTGAAACAAAACAAACACTACACTGAATCAAAACAGCAGTCCTGAAGCTGCAAACCAAGCTGTGAGCGATGCAATGCTGAGAACAAATTAGGAGAAGTACCCTCAACAGCCTAAAATATAAAATAACATTAAAGTAAAAAGGCACATACTGTACCTGTGTGGCGGCACCAAGGAAATAAATTTCACCAACCACGCGATGCAGACCACATCTGGCAGCCAATTCTTCAACAGATCAATAGGGAAGACAAACATGTCAATTCATACACCTAGTGATCTTAGCACTGCTAAACGAAGAAACAGAAACCCGACATACTGTACCAACTAAACAGCAGCATTCGTCTCCCACAGTACACGAGCACGAAGTGCGCAGCTCTTGAGAAAGGGTAAGTATAACGGACGCCAACGAGCTGCTTCCGTTCCCTCGGATAGAATAAAGATCCTAAAATAGGTGGCGATTAGTTATATAATAACCTTTACGTGTACAATCAAGATCAAGATGGCGCCGGTGAGGTCGGCTGCCGTCACGACGACTGCTCCGACCTACTTGTCTTTGTTTTTGTATTTTAAAGTAATTTACAGTAACTTTAAACCGGCAAAATCACCACCATTGAGTACATTAGGTATGATAGAGACACCCTTGTTTCTATTGGTATACAATGTACTCACAATTCAACGTTTTTAACTCCGGATCCGAGCTGGCCGAGTGAGATCTTGCGGGAGAACAAAGGAT
>JAQQZT010000001.1:34375452-34402371 GCA_030068275.1 Clarias platycephalus
CGCCCCCCAGAGTACAGGGGTTAATGTGTTGGACTACTGATCGGAAGGTCGTAGGTTCAAGCCCCTCAGCCTCTGAGGTCTCACCTGTACTGCTTTGGGTCACTGGGAGACCTGATGATGTCATCGTCCCCTCGGTTCTCCTGCTGTCCCGGTCCTGGGTTCGGTTCCCCTCGGTCTGCAGCGGCGCTCTGAGCTGACACACTCCCCACACACTGTTTAGATTTGTTGGGCATCTCGACACGGAGACGTGCGCACTACAGAGAGAGGGAGAGAGAGAGAAGGAGGGAGAGAGGGAGGGAGAGAGAGAGAGAGGGAGGGAGAGAGAGGGAGGGAGAGAGAGAGAGAGAGGGAGGGAGAGATAGAGAGGGAGGGAGAGATAGAGAGGGAGAGAGAGAGAGGGAGAGAGAGGGAGGGAGAACGAAACAGGAGAACCAGTGAAACACACACACAAATACTATCATATAAATACTAACACAGCCAGGTAAACTTCACACTCAACTGTAGCACACACGAACAGAACCTGACGCACACGAACATCAAACATGATCTACACGAGCACGTATGGTATAGCTGGTCCTGATCTGAGAGATGGGGGACAGGGATGTGTGTGTGTGTGTGTGTGCGCGCGCGCGTGCACCTCTACACACTCATACACACCACTGAACACACATACACACCACTACTCACACACCCTTCACTGTTATTTATGATCACGTGTATGGAGGAGAGTGGGAAGCTCGCGCTGTACCGACCTGACCGGGGCGCGCGAACGGAAGTCGGCTCCAGCACGTGCGTGTCAGAATGTTTCTGATCATGTCACATTGTTTCCGGTTTACGCGCGCGCGCCGTTACTCAGTTACAAAGTGAGTCATTACAATGTTACAGTTTCTCTCTCTCTCTCTCTCTCTCTCTCACACACACACACACACACACACACACACACACTCTCTCTCTCTCTCTTACCTTTAGCCGGACTTCACCCTGCTCTCCTCGGCAACAAACCCGGCTCTGATTGGCCCGGCCCTAACGTGGTGGTGAGTTCTGATTGGTCGAGGCTTCAACACGTGTTTGTGGTGTGTTTGTGTACACAAATAAAACATTTATTCGTTAAATATTAAACATTTAATTTGTGTTTCTGTGCTTGTCTACATGCTGTGTAGAAATTAATGATGTTTGACCTTTCGACTCCCAGTGTTTATAACATACACTCATAATCTCATGAATATTAATCATTACAATGTTTATTCACGTGATTTACATGATTCTCCTCCCCTGGTGTCAAGGCAAAAAGTCAAGTCGTACATTTCTGTTGCAGTTTATCCGTTGAACCGCCAGGTGGAGCTCAGAGTACAGTCCTATGAAGTCAGAATTCCCTCAGAACTCAGTGTTCCCAGGATGAAGCACTTACTGAAGGCTAGTGAATTTAATAAAAATAGAAACTGTAATTAACTGAAACAACTCTAAATATTGCATTTCAAATATTAAATTCAATTAAATTCAGTTTTATTTATACAGCAATTTTAACAGTGTTCATTGTCACAAAGCAGCTTTGCACAATCAAATGAAAATTATGGATATGTGTATGAAATGTGAGAAAATGTGTATGAATCTGAATGATTGTACCTGATTGGAAAAACACAGAGATGGCAACAGGAAGAAACCTTGAGAGGAACCAGACTTAACAGGGAACCCATCCTCATCTGGGTGATAAGGGATAGCAGAGATTGATCTGCACTCATACTGTGTGTTAGGAGGCTGGAAGTTCAGGATAACAGGAAATATGAATATATGTTAATATATAGTGCAATCGTGTAGCGTTTCAATTCCACTGACAACGTGTACTTTAGCATTAGCGACACAGTGTGTTCACAGCATAACCACAGCAAAGAGGGTGGAGTGGGTGAGGAAGAAACTCAACCAGAAAACATCATTTAGAATCTCTGCATTGAGCATGCTGAGTATAATGTGCCTGTGGCGCAGAGTAATATAGCTAGCTAGCAAAATAAAAGCTGGTCTTTCATACAGTAAAAACGTGTCAGGATTATTAGGAACACTGTTTTTCTCCCAGATGCGTCAATAATTTAACCGTAATAAACTTTAATATGTCTCAAATTACCCTTAGCATAAAGCTCAGCATAAAGGATCCAGTACGACAAAATGAGAGGGTTGTGTTATTACGGGCATCCGGCGTGAAAACTGTGTCAAGTTGTTGTGCGGATCGGATGGTCTGCTGTGGCGACCCCTCGATGAGAGCAACAGAAAGTCCAACAACAACAACTAACTTATGAAGATACATAAAAAAAAGATACTTATAAAGGCAACAAAAACACTCACATTCACATGGTTAAAATGAGAATCATGTTGCTAGACAGCAGCGACATTGTATGACAACTAAGGAAAAAACTGTAGCTAGATATAAAATATTAGCGTCTTTTACAAACAATGTTGTTAAGAAGATTAACATTTATCTCAGAGATGGTGGTAAATGTCTATGTCTAAAAAAAGACTCAACTTCGCTCTAATTACGTTGCAACAAAAATTGCTCAACGTCAAAAGAAATCTCTGTTATTCTATTTGTCATTATCATTAACAAACAAAAGCATTCGCATCCATATGGTTAATGTGAGACGCCTGTTGCTAGGCAACTGCAAAATTGTACGATGACTGGAAAAAATTTGTTGATAGCTAATTATAAAATGAATTCCGTCTTTTACAAAGAAACTTCATCAAAACCGTTAGAAACACTAACATGTACCTCTGAGGTAGTGATAAATGTCTGATAAAATAACATCACTGTGATTACGTTATCACACTTTCCGCCGAAATTTTGTAAATCTCCACGTTATTCTGTTTGTTGTTTTTATTCAGACTGAAACGCAATACCACAACACGTGTGGAGTTAAAGTGAGAAGAGCGTTGCTAGGCAACTGAGAAGTTAAGACGCCGCGTCAGGACTGTCAGGAGGATACCACCTCAGTTAGCTAGCACCATCCGGTGTTTTACACAGAGTGTGAGGGTAAAAACACCTCAGGATCCCTCAGAATCTCAACATTTTCCTCAGATGTGTTGATAATTTGTTGGGGGAAAAGACACTCAGCCGTGGCTGTGGAAACAGTTAGCATCAAATGCTAACACAAACTAACTCCGCCATTTCACGAGAGTCTGGAGCGCGCGAGCTGGAGGATGCGATAGATGATGAGAAAAATATCGCGCGCGCGCGCACATATACACACACATACACACACACACACCGTCATTATCGTCATCACACGCAGCGCGCGGTCGCTCACACACACACACACACAGAGAGAGAGAGGCGCGCGCGGGAGGAGTCGGTGAGGATTTTCCCGCTGCTCACCGAATCGCATCCTCCGGTTTTCTCCTCCTCCGGTGACAGCTCGAGCTGCATCCTAAAACACACACACACACACACACACACTGGTGCAGTCCCGTCACGTCCTCGCGCCTCCATCCGCCTCAGCGCGAGCAGAGAGATGCATCTGACGGGAACGCGCGCGCGGCTCAACCGGAGCGACATGCACAAGATCAGCGACCAGGGTGAGTGTTAACACACACACACACACACACACACGGTGAAACGCTGTTTCTGTGTGTTACATTGCTGCGCACATGATGGGGCTCAGAGATGACTCAGGGCTGTGTCCCAAATCCTGCGTTTCTAACCCGTTATAACGCATGTACGTGATACGTGACGTGTTAACGTGCCTTGACGGGTCTGTTTGTCTTGAAGACACGATCAATAAATCAGAGGCATCTTGTATCCGCATCTCGACCTGCCATGTTTATCTCACACACAAAAAAAAAAAAAAAACAGTGCTCCTCCGTGTGCTAAAAATCTTCTCCCAGTAGTCCGGACTCCATTTTAGCACCGGAGGCATGTTTAATCTCCATCGATCCGGCGGAGGTTTTATTCCCCTCACATCCCCGCGGCTGCTCGCATTAGCTAATGAGGGAGGAGAGCGAGAGAGATTTCCCACAAGGAGATTCTTTAATATTCCTGAGTCATTTATAGCTGCCTAGCAAACTCTGGAGGCCCCGCAGGGACGGTGAAGCCTTCAGACTGCAGCAGCACGGTGGGCGTACGCTTTTATCCAGCCATATTCAGGGCTACACACACACACACACACACCGATCTTTCAATATGTTCATTCTAAAGGAGTGTTCACAGAGATCATAACCACACTTTCACTCTCTGTCCATTTCCAGTGTTGTAAAGGAGCTTCTGATGTTGTCCACGTACGGAGGAACGATGCTGTGGATCGTCCTTCTAAGCAGCGTCAGCGTCGTTCTCGTCCGGACGACCCCCATCCCTCTGCTGGATGAATCGGAGGAAATCGATGAACCTTGCTTCCATCCATGCTACTGCGAGGTGAAAGAGGGGCTGTTCCATGTCCACTGCGATGGCAAAGGTTTCACCAACATCAGCCAGGTGGCCCAGTCCTGGATCAGACCTTTCAAGCTGTACCTGCAGAAGAACACGCTGCGCAAGCTGTACTTTAACAACTTTCTGCACTTGAACAACGCCATTGCCGTGAACTTGGGCAACAACGCGCTGCAAGACATCCAAGCTGGTGCGTTTAATGGACTGAGCTCTCTGAAGAGGCTTTATCTCCATGAGAACAAGCTGGAGGTGTTCCGCAATGACACGTTCCTCGGCCTGGAGAGCCTGGAATACCTGCAGGCTGACTACAATGTCATCAGGCGGATCGAGAGCGGCGCATTTAGACACCTCCACAAACTCCGTGTGCTGATCCTCAATGATAACCTGATACCTGCGTTACCTCCGTTCCTCTTCAGATCCATCTCCCTTACACACCTGGACCTTAGAGGAAACCGCCTCAAGAGTCTGAGCTACCGAGGAGCCCTGGAATACATTGGGAGAAACCTGATGGAGATTCAGCTGGAGGAGAACCCATGGAACTGCGCTTGTGATATTGTCCAGCTGCGGGCCTGGCTGGATAGAATACCATACACATCCGTGGTGGGCGAGATCACCTGCGAGTATCCCTTCCACCTGCATGGGAAAGATCTGCGAGAGATAAAGCGGCGTGAGCTCTGCCCGAACCTGACTGATGCCGAGATTGAGGCTAGTCTGGGAATCCCTCATTCGTTAGGAAGAGCGAGACCAACCAAGCCTTCGTCTATGTTCTCTGCAAACCAGAATACAGTGTCATCTGTTGAACAGAAGAACGTGAAACCGACGCGAAGGCCAAGGCCATCAAAAACCCCGCCCACTCCACGCAGCATGTATCCAAACCACCCGCCGATCGCCGGGTACGAAACAAGGCCACCCATCCCCATCATCTGTCCCATTGGCTGCACCTGCAACCTGCACATCAACGACCTTGGCTTGACCGTGAACTGCAAGGAGAACGGCTTTCACAACGTTTCTGAGCTAACGCCGCGACCGCTAAATGCAAAGAAGCTCTACCTGAGTGGGAATCTGATTCAAAGGATACACAGGTCTGACTTTTGGAATTTTTCCAGTCTGGATTTATTGCACTTGGGAAATAATCAAATATTTTACATTCAGGAAGGGGCATTTGGCAACTTACCCAATTTACGCAGCCTGTACCTGAACGGGAATAACATTGAGAAGCTAATGGCGGACATGTTCTATGGCCTGCAAAACCTTCACTACCTGTATTTTGAATATAACGAAATAAAGGAAGTTCAGCCGGCGGCGTTTAGCCCGATGCCTGTGCTTCAGCTTTTGTTTCTTAATAACAATCTTCTACATTCACTTCCTGTAGGCACTTTTGAAGGAACTTCGCTTGCTCGGCTCAACCTGCGCAACAACTACTTCCCTCACCTGCCAGTGGGTGGGGTTTTGGAGCACCTACACGCTGTGGTGCAGATCGACCTGAATCAGAACCCCTGGGACTGTGCGTGCGACATTGTTCCGTTAAAACAGTGGCTGGAGACGTTGAGCTCTGTGGTTATCGTTGGCGAGGTGCTATGTAAAACTCCGGACGCCATGCTGGGAAAAGATTTGCGCTCTCTGACCCCGGAGGGGATTTGCCCCGAGCTTTTAAAACCATCCTTGTCTCCGGATGAACGTGAGATGGAGTTTTCTCCCTCGTTCCCTCCTAAAGCTGTCATTCCTCTTTCCGTGCTTGTCCTAAGCCTCGTCGTTCTGCTAGTCTCGTCATTCTTTGCCGCTGCTGCTCTTTGCACGTTCATTATGAAAAAGCGCGACAAGCTTCCTTTTAGAAAGCAGGAAGAGGCGGGGCTAACTGGAATTCAGATGGAGTGTGGAATATTCACAGAAACTCCACCCACACTGCCTGAAACTCCACCCTCTAATCACGTCTATGAGTGCATCAGTGTGCCGTCTTCGCAATGTGCGGCTTATGAGCGGGGGCGAGATGGGGCGGAACCTATAGGGCTTTGCAAGGAGGAGGCGGGGCCGATGGAGTGCAAGTTGGATGGGGCTGATTGCGGCGAGAGCAGCTCCAATTACAGGACGGCGCTGGAAAAGGAGGAGGAGTGGACAACTATAGTTAGCCATGCTCCGATCAACACCGTAACGGATATCGCTGGTTTCCATGGGAACGGGATACTCTGTCCGACCGTGATCGACAGCCAAGGGCCGACTCCTAAAGTGGGATTGGTACACAGCCTATTCGGGACCAGTTCCTGGTTAGGAGACATCAGTCCAAAGCAAGCGGTCGCTACGGACATAGAGGCGAGGACAGACTGTGCTGATCAAACCGCCAGCGGTTACCCCAACCTCAGCGCGCGACTGAAAACCAAAATGGATTACGTCGAGGCGCTGGAGAGGTCGTATCAGTTTTAAAACGTTTATGACAAAATAAGACTCTTCACTTTCCCGTCAACTTTCTTCCAGGATTGAATAAAGACTGAACACCGCGTTGCTCTGGAGGAAATCCGCATACTCGGAGTTTTATAACAAGTGCCTTCACAAGAGCAGCCAGCAACCATGTAAAGATAATTATTTTTATACAACTACAGTTTATTTATCTAAAACACAGATTTAGGGCAAATGGACAAATCTGCAAAAGGAAGGAATGATGCGTCTAAACCACAGATCTCCATATTAGACACCTACGTAGCTGATGACATCATTACATACGCCATGGCGCGATGAGGAATTCGAAAGTAGCGTTCACAAGTAGTCGATGTGTAATGTAAAAGACTCAGGAGACATCGTTAAACAGGTTTATGTGCAGAAACATGAAAACAGCAGGCGCCACGAAATAACGTTAACGCTAAAAACGTGTAGGCCACGTAACGATCGCGAGGTGTCCCTGACGTCCACATGTTTATAGAGGGCAAGATCTTGAGGTAAAGAGCAGCTGAGAAGGGTGTCGAGTCTCTCAGTATTCAGTTGCGGTTCTGGTAGAGCTTTCAGGTGTAAAGGTGGAGCGTCACGTTATGAATAATGATGTCACAATCGTGTATTTTTAGATGTGTACGTCATGAAAGTCTTTTTTCCTTTTTTTTTACTGAGTGAAATGTGTTTTATTTTAAAGCATATTTACACAATTTTTTATATTAACGAAGCAGATTTTAATGAAACAAAAACTTTAGCAGTAAATAATGAACTCGTTGCACTGTTACTGTAGTATCCTATAATGTTTAACGTCATTCGGCGCGACGTCGCGTGCAAACACAATGACGTCGACAAAAATATACCCGCTACGAGCACGCAGCATAGAATTTTATTTTAAAATGATATAATTGTGTTAATTTTGCATGAAATACTGTGAACTATAATACGCTGGGATTTAACGCCGTTGTTTGTACTTGCGGTTGTTTTATTGCACTAACAGTAGCCGAACTACGTCACACGTAACGATCCGACGCACTCTCATTTATCTATATTTATATTTTAAAAATTGAACATTTAGCTACTTTAGACACAAAGCTTCTAGAATAGCTGGAAGAAAGCATAGTTAGCATTTCCTTAATTAGCTAGCACACTAACATACCCCAATATGCTCGAGATGTAAATATTTATTTCAGAATGCTTGTCGAGGATGCATGAATGTTTAATTGTTAACATTACTTCAAACAAAACTTCCAGTCTTCCATATCTTGCTGCTAAGAAATATACCTTCTGCTACCAGTAGCTTGTAAGCCGTCATGCTAATCGAGTAAAAAAAAATGTCAGTGGCTATCAAAAAAAGAAAAACTCAAGATTTTTTTGGACTTTTTTAAAATATATATTTACTTAAATGATTAGGAAAGTGCTAACACTAGCTAGCAGGATAATGTCAGCAAAAACTGCCCAAAATAAAGCTAAATATGTTTTTTTTTTAAAACACAAGAAATTAGCTTACTTATGTTAGAAGGTTTACACAAACAAAACCTAGCTATTTATAAACAGCTAGCTTACGTCAGTGTAACTCCCCCAAACACAAGGGAAAATTTAATGTAATAAATAAAGGCAGCTAGTTTTAAAACATAGCGTCAAACTAGCTTGATGACAACAATTCCTGGAACAAAATTAACAATTTATTAAATAACAAATATAAACACTGCATATTAATATTATATCCCAAACAAACCTAGATAAAGTTGCACACAGGCTAGCTAGCTAAGATCATAGAAAATTGCTTAAATTAAAGCACGATATCATTATAAAATTTGTGAAAATCCACAGACCAATATCGCTAGCTAGCTAACATCAGAGAAACATTCCCAAAGAACAGGTAGCTAATGTAAAAAAGAAAAAAAAAGGCTAGCTAACGTTGGCTAATTTTTGTGGGCTGTACCCAAAGAAATGGTAGCATGCTAGTTTAAGGGTTTCGGTATCAGTGGAGCGCCCTCTCTCCCCCGGGCACTAATATGGACATCTGTGGTATGAAGCCTGGCTATTTTTTCTGTGGATTCCTTTCGTTCTTGCTTTTTTTCTTTCTTGTGATTAGCGGCGGAGTGAAACTGTACAGCGTTTTTATTCGGCATTTAACCTGCTCACAGCGACAGACGGCGCAGAGGCCGGACGCGCGGTTTATAATCATCCATCTGCGTGCAGGACGTGTGCTTATATTTATTCTTCTATTTCAGTGTTATTAATTATTAATTATTATTAATTATTATTCCTGTACATCATGTTTAATTAATCAGTGTACGATGATTCTGCCTCTCGTTTAGCCTGAACTGAATAAAGGAGGATAAACGCTAACTGCTAAGCGCTCCTCATGCTACTGTGCACTTATTCACTTTCCCAAGTTTACTGTGAAGTGTGTATCACACAGACACACACACACACTCTATTTGAGCTCACAGACTACACTCATTTCTAGCTAGCGTACACATGACCTGATAACTCACCGATTCTTGCTAACTTTTGGAGTTGATATCTAGCTAATTTGCTAAGCAGTTGACTTGCTAGCTTTTTTTTTGCTATTGATTAGCATGCTAATTCTTTATGTTAGGAGCAGAATAAGTAGCGAATTTGAACAACAGCATAACACTGTTATAATATTCTTTTTTAGCGCTTTGCATGTCACTGTTTACACGTCACATGTAGTATGATAGCTAGCTGAATTTTTAAGTAGCTAGATTGCCAACTTAATATCTATACAAATCAGGCTAGATTATTAGTAGAGATGGGTGGGGCAGGGGGAATCGATTCAGTTATGAATTGCAATTCTTTTGTGTTCAGATTCCTGTATCATCACACTGACTCCAAAAAATATTTATTAAAACCTATCGTATGTTTATAATAGAGAATATCTGAGTAGAGCACTGCGAGCACTGATTGGACGAAGATCATGTGTTAGAAGCCCAGCGTGCCCGCGTGAGAGGACACATGCACCCGCGTGCCCGCAGCCGCTCAACCCGCATGATCACTTTTGAGACTTTGGAGGTGTTAGAGGAGGTAGAGAAGCATATTTGAAGTTAGTTTGTAGTCTTTAAATGCTGCTCTTGGCTTTTAAGTGAGAAAATTAATCTCATAAGGTGCTTCATTTAATTATGGACTGCATTAAAATGACCTGAATAGTTATTGAGCGATAATTAGCTAAAGGACTGGTAAGAAGCTAAAGTGCTAGTTGTCTGAATGGTTGTTTTGCTAGAATGATGTTAATATTCCACCGCTGAAGAAGTCAATCAGGGGCGGGGCTTACAATCACAATGTGATCATGTGACATCACTGTTACCGCTCCCTTCCGTGTCTTTGTGACTGTTTAGCCTCATAGCTCAACGTTAGCTAACATGCTAGTGACCTCAGATTAATTAGCTAATCATATTTTATAGTAAAGGTAGGTGTTTCGCCTGCCATGCAGAAGGCCTGGGTTCGATTCCCAGCCAGTGCCCGAACCCCAGCCACTGGATGCAGTGCCGGTCCCAGGCCCGGATAAAATGGGAGGGTTGCGTCAGGAAGGGCATCCGGCATAAAACCTGTGCCAAGTTGTAGTGCGGACTGGATATTCCGCTGTGGCGACCCCTTGCCGGGAGCAGCCGAAAGACCAACAACAACAACTTAGTGCTAAGCAGCGAGTCAGAATGATGTCATACTATCATGTTTGTGATTGAGAAACCAAAGGAATGTAAATTCTACCTGTCTTACTCTCTGTCTCAATCTTTACCTGTCTCACTCTCGGTATGCCACCCACTTAATACCTGTCTCACTTTATCTCTCTCGTTCTCAGTCTGTCTCACTAGCTGCCTGACTGTCCATTTGTCTCACTCTCTTTCATCCATTTATTCCTGTCTCAATCTCTACCTGACATGCAATTATACCTGTCTCACTCTCTACCTTTCTCATGGTCTATTTTATGCTTTCTGAAATCTACTCTTCTCTGCCTTATTCTTCATCTGTCTCACTCTCTTTTTCCTCACTCGCCATCTCTCTCTCTGTCTCTCATTCAGTGATCCACTCATTTGTCTCACTTTCTGCCAGTGTCATGCTGTCTGTCTCACTGTCTCTTTCTGTCATCAGCTCATCTGTCTCAGGTCTTCTCCCTGCCACATTATCTCCTCCACTCATCCTTCACTCATTGTCTGTTTCTCTCTTTCTGTTCCCCTGTCTCACTCTCTCTGTTCCTCTCACCCTGTCTCATTGTCCCTTTCTGTCACCACTTATCCCACTCCCCTGTCTCTCTTGTCTTACTCTCTCTGTCTCCCATGGGAGGTCTCTGCCCTGTCTACCCTGACCTTCCTGTAGGTTTAGCCCATCATTGTTAGCCGAGCGTTAGCGTGAGTTTCCCGCAGTATGGTGTGATGCGGTTAGCGGGAACAGCGTCTCTTGCGTCGAAGCTGCGTATGTGTAAGAAAGACTAAATATATCCGAGCTGCTAGCGTTAGCTCCTCCGGTTACGTCCTTATTGATCCAACTACCGGGCTAAAAATAGCACAACTAATGCTATAAACTAAGTGTGTGTGTATATGTGTGTGTGTGTGTGTAGATATTAAAGTGTGTCAGACACACACAGCTGCTCCGTTTATACATACTGCGCAATAATTCTGTTTCTATGACGACCGGTGCTCATTGGCCACAGGAATGCGTGTTACATGCTAACGTTAATGCTACGTCATGCTACAGTAACAATGCGTAACGCCTCTTGTTTTTAATAAATGAGCCTGTGGAGAAAGGGGCGGAGTTTACTCTCTCTCTCTCTGCCTGTCACACTCTCTTTTTGTCATTTACGTAATCCCTGTCACACTCTATCACTCTGTTACACACACATCTCTCTCTTTCTCACCACACACTTAATTCTGTACAATGACAATAAAGAATCTCTCTTTCTCTCTGCCTGTCTCACTCTCCATCTCTCTGCCTGTCTCACTCTCCATCTCTCTGTCTGCCTGTCTCACTTTGTTAGTGTGTGTGTATATGAGCAAATTGGTTAATGTGTGTCCTTCTGTGTGTGTGTGAGAGTGTGTGTTTTTGTTATGTTAGAGTGTGTGTGTGTGTGTGTGTGTTTGAGAGAGCGAGTGTGTGTTAGTGTGCGTTGTGATAATGACGAGTGTGTGCAGCTAAAGGCCCGGAGTGTGTGAGCTGTGACGCGGATGAACTCCAGTGCTAACGAGTACTCGCTACAGGAAATGAGCAAAAACGCTAAAATTAGCACAGGACGCTAACAGGAAGTCAGGACTTTAATAAGGAGGGAACGCGCGCTCGTCCTCCTGCTGCTCATTAGCGCAGCGCTGTAAATAAACCCCACACTTTAGCTCCGTAATGGCCAAATTCACCGCTAATGACCTCGCTGGCGGAAACACTACGCGTAAACACACACACACACTTTCACACCCTGCTGGAGAATTAGCATAATGTGATTTTTAATGAGTGTAGCGACGGCGCACTTCAGCTAACCCTGAACACACACACATTTCCTCAGACTGGACTCGCATCACACTAATAAACATCACATTTACATAATTGTGTCACGCTTCTGTATTATGAGATGTAACATGTACACACACACTCACACACACACACAGATAAACTTTTAAACTGGGATTCACATCGATGTCTGGGCATCTACAGAGAACTTTTTGTCTTAGCAGAACGTAAAGAGAGATAGAGTGATGTGAAATAATGGTGGAGGATAAAGGGGTAAAGAGTGTGTGTGAGAGTGATTTTGGGTCTAGAAAAAATAATTCAGGAAAAAGCACATACACTTGAAGATAGATGAAGAAAGAGAAAATAGAAAGAAAAAACTAAGAAAATGAACAAAAAATGGAAATAGCCAGAAAAAAACAATGAAAATGAAACAAAGGAAAAAGTAAATTATAAAGGAAAAGAGCAACAAAGACTTTTAAAAAGGGAGTGACGATGTCAGAAAGAAAGGAGACATGGGGAGAGAAAACATGACGTGTGAGAGACGTCTGAGGAATGAGACATAAGTCATGTGATGTGAGACATGAGGAGTGAGACGTGAAAAGTGATCATTATGTGGTGAGTAAGACATGAAGAAACCTTGGGAGTAAGATGCGAGGAGTGAGACAGGGGACGAGAGAGGTGAGATCTCACCAGTGGAGAGTGAGACAGGTGTGTGTTGAGTTGTTAGAGAGCTGAAGCAGGTGTTAGGTGTGAGCACGGTCAGTGTAGTTCACTTCGTTAGCGCTTCATTAGCGGTTATTAAGGTAATTATGTGACTGTAATGAACACTCCGCCGCGTTTAACTCTCTGCCGCTCGGGCCTTCCTGTAAGCCGAGGTCGCGTTGCTCCGGCGTTTCATCAGCGTCTCGGCGGCGTGTTGCACTACACCACTATTTCCAGCTCCTTTAGTAAAAAACTGTGTTGTTCTACTGGTCATGTGACCGCTGTTGCCCGGCAACCGGAAGCGGTCGGTCGGTGCAGCAGGAGTAATAAAGAGCGAGCGCAGGCTGTAAACCTGATTTCCCTCGCAGCACCAGGACCCGTTAATGATGCAGACGTTAATGCGGCGTGTTGGTCACGAGCGCAGGAAACTCTTAATAAGACGTTCAGGAGCCGTGAAGCACCGAGCGTGAACACTTCATCATCCTCACACTCATCCTGTTACCGCGGAGACATGAAGCGCAGAGAGCGAACACTTCATCATCTTCACGCTGATCCTGTTACCGAGGAGACGTGGAGATGAGATTCCCCCAGCAGGTCGCTGAAAAAAAGGGAAGGAAGCTCTTTCTGATCAAATCAGTGAAATGAGGAGTGTGGAGTGAAGCGGGAGTCTGAGTGCAGTAGCAATCAAACACACACATACACACACCGCCACAGCTTGTCACACACTCTTCATTATCATCATCATCATCATTTCTATCATTACATTCATCATCGCTATCATCAAGAACATCATCATCATCTTCATCATAACCCATGAATGAGGGAAAGTGAGTGAGAGGAGGGTGGACAAGGGGAGGTGAACTAGGGGAAGTGTTGAAGTGCACCTCAGTGATGAGTGCTTTAGCTGCTTTAGCTTCTCCCTGTGTGATTCCCCACACTCAAGTGATATTGGAATGGCTCGTTTTTAGATCTGGTTCTGGTCCTGGTTCAGTTCTGCCGCTGTAGTGCAGGAGTTTCTGGCAGCGGCGGCGGTGGTGCAGGGCTGCGAGCGACAGCCTGATGAATGAGTGCTGTGTTCCCTACAGTACGGTCGCTGGGTTTATATTAAAGCTGCATCAATCATCCTGCGGCCATCTAACACTAACTCACACCATCACGTTCCAAACGGCAAAACACTAATCACACACTCAGTGTGGAGTGCAGCGCGACACAACTCATCAACAACACCACCTCCATCTCAGCCTGCAGCAGTGTGTGTCTCTGTCCGATAGCATCACTCTCTCACGCTTAATCACATCTTTACAGGGGCGCATAGAGAGGAGTTTAAATGTAAAGATTAAGAATTCAATTAAGAAGTGTGGAAGATAAAAAAGTGTAAAATGAAGAGATAAATGTGATCGGAGTAAAAACAGAAGCTCGTCTTTGATCTCGCTGTTTAACACTGAAGTTCAGAACGAGGCCCGAGGTCCAGACGTGCTCGACGCTGAGGCTCCAGACTCAGTCCTCCTCCACGTCATTACAAATAATCTCACGTCTGCAAGTTTTACCCCCAGACAAAGCCGCCCAATCAGCACTCAGTTCTCTGATTTAGCCACGCCCCCTCTATTAGAGACCAGTCTCGGGATGACTATCAGCATTGGACTTCACCTGATGATGATGATGATGATGATGTCCTCATTGACTCGAGCTCTTCTACACAATCAATTCCCAAATTAATCAAGCTAATGAGTGACTAGCGAACATTCTCTGACTATAAAGTTCATTTCTTTAAGTGCTGAGCGGCGGCTCTTAACAGCTCACAGTCATTAAGCTCAGACGTACACACACACACCTGCTTGGGCATTCCCATCATGCTTCACAGATAAAGGTATAATAATCTTGTGCGGCTGAAAGATTTTAATCAAACACAGCTTGAGGAACTCCAGGAGTCAGATTAAACCAAACGCTCTTCTGTGGTTTTAGTTTGATCCTTTTCGGATGATCTCCATGCTCCTGGCTAAGAAAACCCTGGGACAAATCAATCAATCAGTCAGTAGGGTTATGAGATTCGTTATATGCCATAAACAGTGCACCATCACCAGTTCTCAGTGCCAAGCACACCGGTCCTGGAACGGTTCACTGGTGACCCCAAGACCTTCTGGATTAGTGGTGAGGCGTGGTACTGAATAACACCACCTGTGGATTGGTCTGATCAGGGGTTAGAGGGCTTTAGTGAGAGTTTCTCATTATTAACCTTCTCGATGAACATCCAGACCTTCCACCTGAACTGACTCTGCTCTTATTGACTATAAGATTAAGAGCTGTGGATCAACTGCAGCGTAATAACCTCCTCCCGTTCCAGCAGCTTAGAAGCAGGTCTTTATTATTCCCAGCTCTGAGCTCTTACAGTTTTCTAAATGAAAGCTGTTCTCAGGTGGGTTCTCCATCTGCCCTGTGGTGCTGCTCCTCAAGGACGTGTCAGAGGCGAGAGTTATTCCAAAACGATTTTGCAATAAGCGCCACAACACCATGGGGGATAATTCAGATAAGACTGAAAGGGAGTGAGACGCAGGATCTAAACCTCAGCAGCCTGGAGAGAGAGAGAGAGATGTGAACAGCGCTCTCAGGTGGTGATCTGGAACACTTACGACATCACCGCTTTGGTATGACCAACTCATGTTCATCCAAATGTTGTAATGAAGGTCATGTTTCAGCTCGGGCCTGAAATTCATGGTGTTCAGGGTGAAGAGCTGACCATCAGGCTTCATCAACGCTCACACCCTTAACACATGTCTGATTCCAGAGTGCCAAAAATAATCTCTTATGATTCCACGTAAAGATCTCTCTTCTGCTCTTCAGGGCAAAACCTTTTATTTTATTAAACCTGGCCTCGGATTAACTGAATGCTGAGAGAACCCAAAGTCCGCGTGCTGGCTCAGGAACCCGACCTGGAACATATTCAGCTTTTTAAAAATGCTCTTGTTAAAGTTTTACATCAAATTTGTAAAACCCCCAACTCTGAAGAGAAAAAAGTGGTTAAAGTCGAGCCTGTGCCTTATTTCTGCTTTTACAGTCTTTGTTAGCTATCCGGCTAATATGCGCTAATGTGTCTTTAAGCAGTTCGCAGTCCTTCACCTCAAACATATACACACCTTCCTGAGGATCACCTGCTTCACACTTCTCTTACTCAAGTATACAAATCTCAACATACCTAAAGGATTTATTTGAACACAACCCCGAGAACTGATGCTGAAATGTGCTTTATGCTAATGCTACCTGTATTAGCTGTAAAGCAACACACACCTTGGCAATCTTCTTAATTCAGCAGCAAACACATACTAATAAAACGTACTTAAATATACTTGATGTGCTAACATATGGCTAATATGTGCTATCGTGAAGCTAATTTATGCTAAAACAGGATGCTAATGGATAGATAGTATGTGCTAGAATGTGGCCATAATGTGTATATAGTTTATACTAAAATGACTAATACATGAACGTATATATAAGTGTATAGTGTGCTAACGTGGATAATACTGACTGAGCTAACAGGGTGGAATTTCTGAGATTTATAAACAAGAGCAAAGTTTATGACTAGTGCTAACCAGATAGTTACTTTACAGTTTTTTTTCCCTTTTTGAGGGAAGAAATACACTGCTAGTGCTAGCTAGTTAGCTTTTGTTAACTAAATTAAATTAGCAGGATTTTTCAGAAGATTTTAATTACATTTGACATTAGAATGCTATTAGAATTATAAATAAACATTCCCTTAAACATTAGAATGCTAGCTAATTGCAAACCGAGGTAACTAGCATGATAGTCAGCTAATTATCAGGAAAGTGAATTAATCAGCTGAGACGAGTGTTTAAGAAGTAAACAGTGTGTGTGCGCGTGTGTGAGTCATTTGAGCGCCGATGCTGTGTGAGCGGAGGTGGACATGTGAGGGTTACACACAGCAATCTCCTTCTCTCTCTCTCTCTCTCTCTTACAAACACACACACGTTCAGAGGATGTTTATTTTTTTATTAGTTTCCTCCAGTTTATAAATTACACTTTCAAAGAGGAAAAAGGAAAAGAAAAAAAAAGAAAGAAAAGACTTTTGTATATTACATTAGAACAGGAATTTCCCCATAAACCCTCACACTCGTCCTCACACTCATCCTCTCTCTCTCTCTCTCTCTCACACACACACACTCACTCTCTCTCGTCTCCTAGGTGACGGTTTTGAAGGTCTGCAGGATCAGGTTGGTTTGATGGATCAGTCGGTTGGCACTAAAGAACACATTTATTGCTCTGTGGGTAAAAAAAAAAAACAATTAAATAATAATAATTCCTCTTTATGAATGCTAAAGTAACTGCTCTCTAGATAAGACACGTGTTCAGTAATATGAGCACTAAAGAACTCAAACAAAATCGATTCTTTGTGTGATTCATTTCCTTCCACACGGATGTGTTTTTATTTGCAGTTCCTCCATAATCCTACAGGTGGCACACTCTAAACTATTCACACAGCGCCCTGTGTGGTAGGAGAGAATTAATTGCCAAGTTTGTTTAGATTTGTAACACAATCTGATTTCATGGTGACTCCCGTCTCTAACGAGCACCAAGCTAACAAAAACACACTCACAAACGATTCACTGAACCACAGAGGAGTGACTCACTGATTCACCCCAGTGATTCGTTCATCAGGACTCATCACTTACTTTCCGTCTTTGAAGTAGGTCTTCAGTGTGTCGCTGAAACTTTTCGAGTATTTCACAAATTCCTTCTTTTGGTGTTCAAGCGCCTGCAAACAAACAAACAATTAAAAGCCCGCCTTACTGATGGTCTGTGATCACATGACCCACTTAATGATGTTCCTGTGCTACACATAATGAGCTCTCTGTGAATGAAAGGGGACACGCGTGGGGACGCCTCAGAGGGTGAATTACAGGACAGGATTTTGGACAGATCGGGCCGAGTCTAGTTCAGTTCGGGCCTCGACATCCCGACTCCACCCAACTGGGTTTAGTCTACCATTAGGCTAACAGGACATTAGCTTTAGCAGAATTTCCCAGAACACACACACACACTTGCATTCCGTTTACACTCCAGCTAATCCCGTCTTAATTCCACTCGCGTCTTGTGTTAATATTACGCATCATCACCCTGATCTCACTGTTACACTAATCCTAAGTTAATTGCGCGCTAATCTTATGCTAACATCATGCTAATCGTGCTTTGAGCTTACACAGAATGATGAAAACGTGTAACAAACACAACAATCTCACAAAAGAGCCGTGTGTGTGTGTGTGTGTGTGTGTGTGTGTGTGTGTGTGTGTGTGTGTGACCCACCCTACGGTTCTGGTACTGGTACTTCTTGAAGACGTTGTTGACGGTGTCCAGCAGCTCCTTTATGGCACTCGCAATGTCTCTGAGGAAGAGAGGGGACCAGAGGGACAGGTTAAAGGTCACCGTCATCACAACTCACTGTGTGATCATTACTGGGGCAGTCGCACTGGTCTATAGTGTGTGTGTGTGGAATGAAAGATGAATGTAAAGCTGGATTTGCTAACACTAGCTTGTGTTGCACGCTAAAGCAGGATAATGTCAAGCTAATTTCACCGAGGATCGTATCAGGATTGGGGCAACTACACTTCTGGAGACCTCTCTAAGACCTGTGCTCGAGCAGTGAGACAGGGACAGGAAGTGGACGAGGAGGAAGAGGAGTGTGGTGTGTCTGCGTCTCACTTTATAGTCTGGAGGAAGCGCACTCTGTCGTTTATCTCGTCTGGGATTTTACTGAGGATCTGCTTCAGCGCTCGAGCTTTATCGTTCAGGTCCTGAAACTCCTGCTCAGGCCTCTCGATCAGATACTCTGGGAAAAACACGGCTCGTTTACATCTCATTTGCATCGTCATCATCATTAATATCTCATTTACGATAATCATCATTATCTCACACTGCCCCGATTTAACACATCATTTACATAACACTCTCTCTCTCACTCACACCAGTTAAGAGCCGATTAGCATTAATCATGCGACACGCATATCATTTACACAGAACACTCTGTAATCTACACACTCCTCTCACTCACACACACACTACACTCGAGCACAGAACACACTAGCACCTTCCACATCGTCCGCAGCCATGCGCAGTAACGACTCGGTGAAATTAACCTCCACGTTCTTCTTCTCCAGGATCTTCATTATGATGTCCTGAGTCAGACCCGGGTTCTCCTTCTCCGCCTCAATGCAAAAACATACACATCATAACAACTATATGTATGTGTATATATACACACAGTGCAGTGAAAAAATATTTGCCCCTTCTTGATTTTTTTTGTCCACACTTAATTGTCCACTAACCCGAGTAAATACAGAATGCAGCCTTTAAATAATCATTTCAAAATCATTTGTCCAAACCTGCCTGCCCCTATGTGTAAAAGTAAGTGCCCCACTGGCAATGAGACTTTCTCATCACTGTGGAGGAATTCTGGGTCGCTCTTCACATTGGACGTCACGCCACAGCATCACAATCAGATTTAAGTCCAGACTTTGACTCGGCCGCTCCAAAAGTTTAATTTTGTATTTTTAAGCCATTCAGAGGTGAACTTGCTGGTGTGTTTCAGATCATTGTCCTACTGTATAAATTGAGTGGGCTTGAGGTCATGGACTGATAGCCGGACATTCTCCTTCAGGATTCTCTGGTAGAGCTCAGAACTCATGGTTCCATCAACTACATCACATCGTCCAGGTCCTGAAGGTGCAAAGCCCCAGACCACCATGTGTGACTGTTGGTATGATGTTTTTATGCTTCACTTTCTCAGACAGCTTCTATGTAAGTGACTTCCTGATTCAGCAGGTCTGGCAGTAATCAGCTCTGGGTGTGGTGAGTGGACTTTAACTCAGCTTTCCAAAAATCACAGTTAATTCATGATTTAGCAAGCCGGGGCAATTACTTTTTCACATAGGGCCAGGTAGGTCTGGACAGATTTTTTCCCCTTAATAAATGAAATCATCATTAAAAAAAAAAAAATGCACGTTGGATTTACTTGGGTTATCTTGGGTTATAAAGAAAAAAAATCCAGACTTTTGCAAATACTTCTTCACGGCACTGTGTAACATTTACATACCACAAAATCACAGTTCTGGCAGTTTATCATCAGAGGGCGTGGTCTAAACATGCCGCCATTTAGCCTAAACTTAAACCCAATTTACATAAACATTACTCACATAAAACACACACGTTGGTTTTGTAAATTACATAATTTTACCTGATTTGACATCTAATTACATCTTATTCCTTTACATAGAGTGTATTTACTCCAGTGAACAATACTAATAAAATATTTATACTGAACTGACTTCCCCGTCAGTGACGTGAACGTGTCACGTTTAGAGAAAAGAAGGAAATGTCTCGAAGGGGAAAGTGGCTCTTTAAACGTACTTTAATAAACGCTGCACGCAGGGTCTGAGCCGCCGATAGGTTTATTCTCTCCAGCTGTGTTAGGAAAACACACACACACACAGTGTTAATCAGCCTCAGGTACATCACCATAAAGCAGCTGTAAAGTGAATGATCGACTCCTCAGATAACAGGAAGTGGACTTTGAGGCGAAGTTACCTCGTTAAAGACGGGATACATGACGGCGTATAACGTCATCGAGACCATGGAACTCGTTTCAGCTTCATTCTTTATCTCTTCCATTGTCATCCTCAATACACCGACAACCGCATGGGAGGAAACGCAGGAGGATGTGGAGAGGGAACGCGGTGCAGGCAACACCGCCGCCGCGCCGAACTGGGGGACGCCTCACCACACCGTCAGCACCGCCGCCACCCGGCCCCGGGAACACCGCGGGGAACACCACCACCACTCCGGGACTCCTGCCACGGGATCAGCACTGACGTTTCAGCACAAAATGATGAGAATCTGAGGTATAAATGGGTGTGAATCTCAATTCCTGAAGAGAGAGACGGAGTAATCACTCATCTATCCCACTGCTGTGTAATAAGGTAATAAACATGTTTAATAAAGCTGTAATAAACATGTTATAAGCACTAACAGTCCCTCTCACAGCCTTTATAAACACCGCAGCGCTTCTTCATTAGCAACATTAGCCTTATTATTTACACACACACACACACACACACACAAGACTAACATAAAGCTGCTAATCGTCCTTACACTCCGGTGTGTAATAAAGGGTAATAAACCAACCTGAAACCTGAGGAACATTCAGATTTATTCACAATTATAATGAAATTTAAAAAGCTCAAACTGCGCGCGCGCACACACACACACACACTCGGCTCTACATTAGCTGCATTAACGTTAGCATTTCTCAGCTAGCGTCTATTTAAATCACACGGAAATGACGACGGTCCGGACCTCAGCAGAACCCGGTGCCGCACGGACCCGGATTAGATACCTGTACTGCTGTGTGTGTGTGTGTGTGTGTGTGCGGGTTTAAACCTGAACCCGAGCTTCCGTTAATCCGCGCCTCAGAGCGCTAACTCTCCTCACGGAGCCGCTAGCCTGTCCGCTTCACAAGGCGGAAGTGTTCTGCGCGAGCTGCGTATGTGGTGACGACTTCCGCCTAGCAACCAATCAGGAGAGAGCATGACGTCATGCTGCCGGGAAGACGGGCAGAGCTCAGGGAGTGTGAAAGTGTGGGAAAAGTTCATAAAGGAATAAAAATATACAAAATTCAGGTGTAAAAACTTGATTTATACTTTTAAACTATCCACAGTTCACAGAACCAGAAATAGAAGATAAACAGTATAACCAAATTTAACGAAAATATTTGAATCAATAATAACAATTTACAAAATAAACCATAAATAAATAAATAAATTGAGAAAAAATTGAGAAAACAAACATACAGCGATACCTCAGCATATGAATGTAATCCTTTCCGGAGGCAAGTTCTTAAGGAGAAATTTCATATTGCGCAGATAATCCGTTCCAAACATATTACCAATATTATCAATTTCCAACACTATAATCATATGTTTGCAAATCAAACCATTTAGAAAAGACATGTGAATGAAGTAAAATATAAAATAAATAGACATTAAACCTCACTTAACCTTAATTTATGATTCCTCTCGGCACCGGCTGCTTTAAAACCCAAACTGAAAGCGGCTCCCTTTTCTTCTTGCTACCGTGCTCGCTAACATTCTCAGGAGCCATGGTCTTCACTAAATCTTGGACAAAATGCAAAAAAAAAAACCCACAAAAAATACTTAAACTCTCTTTGCTTGACTTGCAACTGAAGTTTTGAACGGCTCCCGGACGTACACGCAACTTATCCTCTGTTCGGTTCGGTTCGGCTCAGTTCGGTCGCTCGTATACAGAAAATGCTTCACATTCGTATGCCAAGGTACTGCTGTATGGAGAGAAAAATCACAGTGTTTTGTTGATTAAATCTGAGTGTCAATACAATAACAGGAAAGATCTGTGATTTTTTTTATTAGATATAACGAGTGTAAGAGGTTTTGGATTTCGCAGAGGAAAGGTGATATTTTAGAAAGTGATTTAGAAAATGAACATTTATAACTGCAGAATTTGGCCTTTAAAATATAAAAGTTGACGACTATGTTCAAATGATTTGTTACTGTGGAAAAATATATAATTATATCCTCTAACTTGAAATGATAAGATTACTTCAGCGCTGACAAGTCAAAAACAACAATATAGAGATTTATAAGACTATCACACTTATAATATAAATAGATAGATATAGTAGTTTATTAATCCCAAAGGGAAAGTGTAATGCTACAGCAGCGAGATCGCAGATTTTATAACAACATACAAGAAACAAGGTGTAGCAGGATAATAATCACTCACTCACTCACTCATTCACTCATCTTTTATATCACAGGAGGCTTAGGGCACGAGGCAGGGTACATCCTGGACAGGGTGCCAATCCATCGTGGCGCACACACACACACACATACACACACTCACACATTCATTCACACACTCACACATTCATTCACACACTATGGGCAATTTGGGAACATCAACTAACCTTACCTACATGTCTTTGGACTGTGGGAGGAAACCGGAAAACCTGGAGGAAACCCACCAAACACGGGGAAAATATGCAAACTCCATGCACACAGAGACGGGAATCGAGCCTAACCACCACCGTACCGCCCGGATAATAATCAGCGTTTTAAAAATAAATGATACCAAGACATATTTTATGGCTTTGAAGTTAATTAAACTTCATTTTTTATTTTAGTATTTTATAACATTTATTTTATGAATTGTTCATTTCTTAAATACAGCTAACAAACAGCTGTGTTATGTTAAGCCACACCCCTTTATTTGATTTGAGTTTAATTTCCATTTTATTTGTGTAGCGTTTCAAACAGCTTTACAGGAATAAAAATTCCAGACATATATATTTAAGTAAAACATGTAGTAGTATATTTCTTTATCCTGGAGGTGACGTTACTGAGGGAAAAACTCCCTGAGACTTCATGCGGAGATAACCATTCTTCTAACGGGAAACCAACCTCATTTAGGTGATATCAGATAGCAAGGCTATAAATCAATCCCTGCTATAACTGTGTGCTGTGAGGTCAAAGGTGCTGCTGTTTAACAGGAAGTGTGTTTTATTAATATGAACTCACACACTGTTCACTGATGGAGACTCGAGTACAAAACCGTTCACAGCGATCTTCGTTCTAAAACTATCAATGTGAAGGCTGTGTGTGTATCAGAGCCAGACCTAAGCTAAGCATCTTCATGGTTATTAAGTGCAGAGGTGGAAAGTAACTAATTACATTTACTCGCGTTACTCTAATTGAGAAGTTTTTTGTGTACTTGTACTTTTGAAAGTAGTTTATAAAATCTGTAATTTTACTTTTTTTCTTAAGTATGTTTTGTTAGAAGTATAGTACTTTGCTACATTTTACATCATATTTCTTACTAAGTAAAAAACAAATGTATAAAATTGCACCCTGGAAACCACTGCGCTAACTGATTGATGGGCGTAGAGAGCAAACGCGCTAAATTTACAAGAATGATGGAGACGGACACAACAGATGCCAGTGATGCAGACACAGCTGAAAGTGAAATGCCATCAAATTCTTATGAAGTAAACCCCTGGTCATATTTAAGTGACCACTTTGATTTCAAGCACAACAGCTTTATTATGCAAAGGTTTTCCTTCATTTAAAAACAACTAGTTTGTGCTTTATATCCGCTTGTCTTTTTTGAACTACACTAGAATCCTCCATCCCACCCCCGCTGTTAAAAAAAGTAATTCGGTAACTTTTACTCTGAGTAAATTTTTGATGACATACTTTTTACTTTTATTTGATTAGATTTTTAGACTGGTAACGTTACAGTAAAATTTCACTGAAGTAACAGTACTTTTACTTGAGTACAACATTTTATTACACTTTCCACCACTGATTAAGTGTACCAGTGATCAGGTATCACACGTCTCTGTAAGCAGAGCACACAGGGCCACGCCCATCCTTAGCAGCTTCATGTGATCAGAACTCCAACCAGAAGTGGGATAGGCCGATCCAGGTGCATTCAGAGATCAGAGGGGCTGAAGTTAAGACAGTGCTTATCTTTACAATCATCTAAAATCTGATTCATTCAACAGTTTATGATGAAATAAATCTCACCGGTGTGTGCTAGGAAGCTCGTTAGTTTATCGTGAGATTCAAAAACCTTTTACTGGATAAAAATAACCTTCAAAAACAATCAGTGACATGGTGGTAAGAGGTACAGCAGAGGTTTATTCATCCTACACCAGCAGTTTGGCACAATTACAATTTTTCGTTCATTACTAAATGATTTCATATTTTTAATCTGATTATTGTTACAGTAGGTTTAATGTTTGTGAAATGAGTGAGTTCTGGTTCACACTTACGTTATAGCAGCTGTAAACACTCGATCCCACACCATCCCCTCTTTATTCTCGTTTAAAGTGAATAAAAAAAGAAAAGAACACACTTTGTTCCATCACCTCAACTCATACCTCATTACTACAAAAGTACTGAAACGTGTTACGTTGTTGTGTTTGTCAGCTCTTTGTTTGCACATTTGCACATGCACTTTGTTTTCTGTTGTCTATTGTTGTCTCTTTTTGTATGAAAGTAGTTTTAGTTTTAACTTAAAAATAAAACATGTAAATCTGTCATATCTGAGCTACTCAGCTAATTAGGTCTCCTAGTTATCTAGCTGGTTCCGGTAGAGTTGTGTTGTTAATTTATGTTGATGCATGTATGTAGCACTTTGGTCCTGGAGGAACGTTGTTTCGTTTCACTGTGTACTGAACTCTATATGGCTGGAATGACAATAAAAGCCGACTTGACTTGACTTGTTTGATCATGTTAGTGAGAAACCGCTGTGCTGAAGAATACAACCTACAGCTTTACCTTAGACTGTCACAGCACCGACACTGGAGACTCCTTCCACACCGTAATGTTTACACACGTTTATGTGGAGCGTCAGCTGTAAATAAGCTGTCACTATAGAAACCATAACGTATTCAAACCTGCGCTTTAATAAGTTCACATTGACCTGCTGTTGGAGACAGTGAAGCTGTGAATCCTGGGAAACTGACTGCATATGAACAGATGAATAGAAGACGAATAAAATGGGTGGAGATGAACATAAAACAATATTGTGGAAACAAAAAATATATATAAAAATATAAATAACATTTTCCATGGAGCTGTTTTGTTGTTGATTGTGTAATAAAAGTGCTTTGGTGTGGCTTTAAACCGCTCCAGTTATTATCTCTGTCTGGGTTTTGCTTGTTTTAGCCGCACTTCATGATGAAGGTGGAGATGGGCGGAGTCACTCGTCCCACTAGAAATGACTAGAGCAGGAGTTTTATTCTCTCATAAAATGTAAATGTTCTTCTAATGAATCCTGGAACATGTGAACAGTCGACTGTACTGTACACACACACACAGACACACACTAGACTCACACCTCCAGATAATGAATGTTTTGGGTAAATTACATTTTTTTCTCATTTTATCCAACCGAGGTGCGAACAGAAGGAGATAAACTCGACTTTAAATACAAAGCAGGAAGGAAACTCAGTGAAAATGAAAAACAGAGCTGTTTTTTGTTAAACGCCTGAAACCATCATCACATCTCATCGCCTCCGGCCTTCCAGTGTCCACCAATCTGCTTGTGTGGTGAAGCTTCTCAGAAACCCTCATATAGCACACACATGGAAATAAACACACACACACCCACACACACAGATTTAACATCACAATCATCAGTCCAGTCGGCTTTTCCTCATCTCCAAAATCTCCATTTTGTCCACCATTTGTCCCTCTCCTCTATCTTCTCCATTTTCCCCAGCTCCATCATCGCCTTGACCTCTTCCTCCTCCTCCTCGACTTCATCCACCTCCTCCATCTTCTCCAGCTCCTCGACCTCCTGCACACGAACACCCTGCTCCACATCTCTCTCTCTCCGGGTCATGTTCCACTCCACTCCGAGGTTCTGCTGCTCGTTCATGGACCTGCAGGTCTCCTCCACGACTCTGAGGCAGGAAGTGGAAATGTCACTGGAGATCTTTTGGATGTGCTTCCTCAGTGAGGAGATCTCCATCTTCAGCTCCTCGTTGGCTTGAAGGAGAATCTTCTGCATCACATGTGAGTCCTCCATCATGATGAAGATCTTCTCCCAACGTAGTCGCTCTCCACCGTCACAGGGACACGGAGAAGCTCCTGCTGGGAAGACCAGGCTTATTACACACACACGCACACGCACACAAAACATTTTGTTTTGAAATTTAATACTTTCGAACCTGTTTACTCTCCACTAAGCCACGCCCACACATTCATGTCAATCATGCCCCAGTGAAAAAAAAATACACTTTTTTTATAGTGTATAACAAATATATTGAAATCCTCGATAGTACACTGCAAATATACTAACAAAAAGTTGTACCATCAGTTAATATATAAAAA
>JAQQZT010000001.1:34520800-34532437 GCA_030068275.1 Clarias platycephalus
CTCACCACACACACTCACTCACTCACCACACACACTCACTCACTCACCACACACACTCACTCACTCACCACACACACACACTCACTCACCACACACACTCAGAGTCAGTGAGTCCTGAGGTGGAGCTGATAAACAGATGGAAGATAAAACACAGAGAAAGAGAGAGAATGTCTGGAATGCAGCAGAAACACACACACACACACACACACACACACACACACACACACTCCGGGGAAACACCAGAGCCGAGTGTTCTGATTAAACTTCACTGCGGTGAAACTTTTTACTATAATTAATTTATCCGGAGTCAGAGCGGACACACACACACACCTCACACACACACACACACACCTCACACACACACACAGTTCAGTGACTCACCGGTTTCACCTCCTGCAGTCCGGCGGTCACATCACAGCAGGACGGAGCTCCACACACACACACACACACACACACTCACTCACTCACTCACACCGCCGAGTCTTAATTAAATCAGCCCCCTCTCTCTCTCTCTCTCTCCCTCTGTCTGTAGTTTCGGCAGTTTGTCTCTCCGCCACCAGCAAGTGCACACGGACCCGAGCACTCAGGCCACGCCCACATCCGGGGAAACCAAGGCCAATGCTGCGTCAGGTGAGCTTCCGACCACGCCCATTTCCGGGGAGACGTTGGGTTTAGCCCCGCCCACTGCCTGAGGGAGCCACTAGGGGGCGCTGTGGTGAGAACAAACAGGACTTTCTCAGGAGTTTATGAACTTATTTACTGTATATTCCTGACTCTCTCCCATATCCTGCATGTGACCTGATGAACTCCTCTTGTGCTTTAAAGAGGACAAGCAGGACTTTTAAATGATACCAGATTGATAGGGGTGGCATCTATCACCACCAGGACATTTTATGGAAAGAAGAAAAGGAAGTTCTTAATCTTTTTTATTGATAAAATTTTATCTTGAAATGTTGTTTTATTTTACATGAATCTCTAAAAAACACTTTCATTCATTTTCTAATGTAATGTATGAATGTTTTTCCATGATAAGTGAGCATTTATAAAATGTCCTCCTTAGTGGACCAACATTTTGATTATGGTAAGCAGGAAGGGAGTCACTTTCAGAGGCAGAGAGAATTTTGCCTATAGGTTTTTATTTTGTTTCTTATAGTTTGTCACAAAAATGATATATTCTGATAAATCTAATAACGTTTTTAGAGACTAATTTTCTTTTTCTTCATGCTTTTTTAAGATTCAACCCCCAACTGGACGATGGACAGCAGTGATGCCCCTACACGCAGTAACTGGACCCCAATACAATATCTTGAACAGTATATTGATGACTCTGTGTACAAAGAAATGGCTATGTTCACAAACCACCGTGAGGTCCTTTTGTCTGGAGCACCACTTAACACCACCCCTGAAGAGCTGAAGACATTTTTTGGAACTTCTATCTACATGGCCTGTCCATTGACGAGCAAATGATTCCATTTACTGGCTGCTGCCCAGTTCGCCAGTATGTTCCGGGCAAACCATACCCAACTGGATTGAAGGTGTTTGTCTTGGCCACACCAAATGGCGTGGTCTTAGATTTTGTTGTGTACCAAGGCAAGACCACCTTGCCAATCACAGCAGGACAGGGCATCGGAGCACAAGCTGTTCTTCATTTAACTGAGTCCATTCCCAGAGGAACCCACTTGTTCTTTGACCGGTACTTTACGACGGTCGACCTTTTGAACACCCTGATGGAGAAGGGGCTGACAGGAACTGGAACTCTGATGAAGAACAGAATTCCATAGAGTGCAACATTATAGGGGACCAGGCCATCAAAAAGAAAGGAAGAGGGACATCTGAGATGGTGGTCAGACAAAGCCCTCCTGAACTTGCTATCATTAAGTGGTTTGACAATAAGCCAGTGGTCATGGCATTCTCTGCCTATGGGATTGAGCCTCGACACACGCAATAGATGGACTAAGAAGGACAAAAGGTATGTTCAGGTGTCAAGACCACTGGCAGTGACCAAACCCTAACCCTAAACCTAACCCTAGTACAACAGCAACATGGGTGGGGTAGACATGGCTGACCGAATGCTAAGTTTCTACAGGATGGCTACTCGCACTCGGAAGTGAACAGTGTGTGTAATTTTGCACTTTTTTGATTTGGCAATCACCAATGCATGGCTTCAGTACAGGAATGATTGGCAGCTTGAAGGGAAGAAACCACTGAAGTTTCTTGAATTCAAATTGCTCCTTGGTGAGCAGCTGATTACCCATGGTCAAGCTGGAATCTCTAGTGAGAGTGAAGATGACTACACTCCCCCACGTCAGAAGTGGAAACCTCAGCCGAATGCATCCCTGAGACACTATGGAGCCATCTGTCTTCCAGAAATGGTGGATGAAGCACAATCTGGCCTTGCAAGCTTTGGTTTCAACACACTATTATTCTGGACTCCACATCCACGGATTTTCTGAGTTTGTGCTCAATGGAAAGAATAACAAGTGCAGACAGCCTCTCTTGTGACACTGTTGACCTGAGGTGACTTGTGATTATGCACAGGCGTGAAAAATTGTGTTACCTTTGCCAAAGATCCTATTAATTGTATGTTTTCCTCCCGTTTTTTTTCTGCAACACTTGGGTAACTTTGTTTCATGGCTGTAGTTGGAAGTCTCCCGCTCCTCATTTAAACTGCAGTGAATAACTTTCCGCCTTCATCACACAGAATATACCACTGTAGTGCGTGTTTGGGGGGTGTTGTATGGGACTAAAACGCTTCAACGCAACTCACATGGCGTAATGGCATTCGAATGCTATTTCAGCAAGTGGATTTTAATTATTTTTAAACGTTAGACGTAAGTGCTGGCTAAAACTACTTAGTCAGGCTTAAGTCATGGGGCCCTGGCAGTTCGGGGCTCTAGGCGCTCGCCTACTTTTGCCTCATGGTAACGCCGCCTCTGTTTCAGAACTAAACTGCACGTACGTAAATACACCACACCGACCAGGGGAACCACTAACTAACCACTAACACTAAGTTCATATATTAAAATACCCTAAAGTTACAACTTTTCCCTTATAGTGATGATGATGAAATAAATATTTGAAATAATCTTTATTGTTAAATGTGTTGTTACTTCCATAAAGTTATTTATTCATTATTTTATCACAGCACTTCATCAGGACTCAATTGTAGTAAATTTTTATTTAATTGTGATGTTTTTTATTTTTTTTAATTTAGTCCCAATCTAGTCGTGTCCAATTCCTCCCCGTCACTAGGGGGCTCCCACATTAAGGCTACTTACTACCACTCAGCCGGGTGGTTCCTCCGAACTACGTGACGTCGCCGACCGCATCTTTTCGAACTGCTCGCTCACGCACCGTTGGGGGCGTCGTAACACACTCGAGGCCAGCGCTATCCGCTCCCTCCGCGTGCGCGAGCTCGCAGACGCCCCGAATGGCGTAGAGCCGTGCAGTTAATGTGGGAACACTAATACCTCTCATCCCTCCCCCCTGAGAGAGCTCGGCCAATTTAGCTCTTTAGAGGCCTCCGGCTGTGAGAGGTTACAGCATCACCCGGGGTTCGAACCAGCGATGATGGGGCGAGCGCTTTACCACTGCGCCACTCGGTGGCAATTGTGATGTTTAACTGTTAATGTAAACGTTCAGTAATCTCTCAGTAAGGTGACGCTGATCTCGCCCTCCATCACTCGGATCTCTCCCTCAGTCACAGCCTCCAGTCTTGGTGAAACTCTGGACAATCATCGGTCACTCGCCCCTGTCGACTTTTTACAACATCAGAAGACTCCGCCCATTTCTCTCCACACTGGTCACTCAGGTGCTTGTTCAGTCCCTTGTTATTTCAAGACTGGACTACTGCCCCTCTCCCCGGGCAGGTCTGTCTCTGTCCACCATTCGTCCTCTGCAGACGATCCAGAACGCAGCGGCACGTCTCGTCTTCACCCTTCCCAAGTCCCCCGCCCCCCCTCTCACTTCCTGTAGCTGCTGCATCAAATTCAAAACCCACCTACCTCTCTGTTCTACTCACACCTCGCCACGTCCCCTCCGGTCCTCCAGCACTGCTCGCCTCGTCCCACCAGATGACTGTAGAGTCTCTGACAACCTTTAAATGACGACTCAAGACGACTTTCTTCAGTACTTGGGACTAATCCCCCATTATTAAAAAATAAAACATCTTCCAAACTGTGTGGCTGATGGCACTTAGTAACCCAGTGTACGGATCTGTCCAATGAGGGAAACTTCAAAGCACTTCTTGTAAGTCACTCTGGATAAGAGGGTCCACCACATGTCTAAATGTAGATGTACAGCACTCAGTGTACTCCTGAAAACTGACGTCACATCAGATATTAAACCACTAAACACACACACACACACACACACTCAACGAAGTGGGAATTTTCATTAGAAATTACAGATTGATGTAAAAATATTATTTGATTTGAAGTTGCTAACTTAGCTAAAACAACCGTTAGTGCATTAGTCATCTCCATGGCAACAGCGGCCCAGTCCTGAACACCTGAAACCCTTTACCTCAGAAAAATAAAAACTCTCAGAGAAATGCTGTTATTTAATTTTTTTTAATGAAGTGACAAAAAATATGTTCTAAACATACTGTAGTAACCATGGAAACCAATTGATGTGGTTGAACGATGAGGACATTAGTGTTTTTCTTTGAGGTAACTAATCTCACATGACTGTACAATTCCATGTGGAACATGAAGAATACACACATTACAATAAGTTTATAGATACTTTTTAAATATTATTAATAAAATAAGTTTAAACAAGTTTTAATCCGCAGCTTTACCTGAGCTAACTCGCCCGCTAATCATAGCCGCGTGAACGCTACACATCAACGATGGGCCGATAGCGACCCCGTATGTTAGAAAGGATCCTTAATTCCCTGTTGAATTAAAACCCACCTGATCTTTACGTGAACGTGTCTAAGGTGTACGTGATAAAGACTGTTAACAGATAAACACATTCAGAACAGCAGTTTTATTTAAGAACTTTAACCCAAGACGTGTGGAGAAAAGATCAGCGGTGCTGGGTTTATGGATGAGAGAGCATCGCAGCCCCAGTGCTGAAGTGTGTGAACCTCACCGGTCTTCTGTTGCATCTCTCACTAGAGTTCCCACCTGTCTCTGGGGCTCCACCACCACCCTCACTACAGGAGCTGTGCTCCATGAGCTTCATGAGGGGACGTGAGTGTAAAGTCAGGAGTGGTGTAAAGCCATAACGTCATGTTTTTGGTGAGATGGATCGTGCTTCTCCATCTGCGTTCATCATACGTATGAATCTGAGTGTGGTGGAGAACACTACCTGCTGAAAAACCTGCTCCTGTGAAGGAGAATGCTAATGCTAATGCTAAAGTCTACAAACAGACTGAGTGATGATCTGAACCCCAGTAACCCCCCCTCCCCCAACACACACACATACAGTATGTATCACCACATAACACAGAAATGATCAGAACACACACTCCTAACGCACTGCGGCGTGTGCACTGCTGTGTAAAGTGTGTTAGGGGTGTGTCCTCTCCACGCTCTCGGCCAATAAGAACACAGTACAGCTCTCTCCTCAGATGCACCTCACTGCTTTTATTAACAGCAGAAAGTATTAACACCCGGCGGCTCAGGTGTCTACAACGTTGGACAAGAGCAGGATTAGTACGACTCCTCGGTTAGAAAAAGAAAATAATAATAATGACAACAACAACAATAACAATAATAATAATAAAGGTAAGAGATGCATAAAAGCTGCATCTCATCCAAAACCCAATAAAATATTTATCAAAGCAGCACCTACTGGTCAGATCAGTCTGTCTTCTCTCTCTCTCACACACACACTCTCTCACACACACTCTCTCACACACACACACACACACTAGAGCTTAACATTCTGTATATTTTAACTTTAATTTATAACTTGGCTGAACTTTTCCTTTAAACTAGAGACTTCAGAGCATCGTCTCCATGGCAACGACTCAAACACCACCACAAGCCTACTCAAGTCTCTCAAAAATATTAATAAAGTCCAAACTGTGTGTCAGGAGTCTGAGACACCGTCGACGTGGTGCTAATGCTAACAGAGCTAACACTGAGCAGTGGCGTGCGCTAGTCGTCCGAGGCTGTTTGAATAGTAAAATCTTCTCCCAGCCACATCAGGCCACGCCCCTGATTAACCATGAAATGACAAGGCTCTGAGGTCAGTGTGTGTGTGTGTATGGGTGTGTGTGTGTGAGATAAATTTTGTTTTAGTGTCCTTCAGCTTCAATACAAAAATAATAACAAATACAGTCCACTCTCATCTGTCCATCATCGGTGTGGACAACAATACTGGAGAGAGAGACAGAGACAGTTTGTTTCATCTTCCATGTTTTCCGGAGGAGAGAAAGTTCTGGCTCTATGTTATGATTCGTCCATAAAAAGATTCTCCTGCAACACAAAAACATCCCAAAGAACTGAAACATCTCGTGAAAACTACAGCAACAATCTGGCCAAGCAATCGGGCGGAGTCAAATGGCCAGAGCCAGGGGGGCGGAGTCAGCCAGGAAGAAACGACGAGGATGTAAATGCTAAAGTAATATGTGTATGTATATATAAAATCACAATGAAGAACCGAGTGTCCTGCTGGTGATGTTCTCCATTCAAAGGGGATGCAAACTTTTGAACGTAAATGTAGATGAAGTGAGAGACGAATGGATGTTACTGTAGACAGGAAGTGTGTTGGACATACACACAAATAAGGCCACTTTAACTGCCCCTCCCTCCCCCCTCCCCCTCCATCTCCCCGAGCTCCCTGATTGGTTGAGGTCCTCAGTTTGTTCAGTTAGTGTGTGTTTGGGGGCGTGGCCTCCCTCATCCTCTCGGCTCAATATAAAGTGATGAGTGTGGGAGCGGCGTCGCACGTGTAGCGCACGGACGCGGGAACGACACGACTCCGCCCCACTCCAGCACCGTCGCTCTCAGGCTCCGCCCCAAACACCTAGAACAGCCGGTTTTGTGTGGGTGTTACCCATAATGCACTGCGCCTTACCGAGTTAGTGATAAAGTTCATAATTAGCTACATTTTCTGAGACAAGAGTGTTGCTACTTCCTGGAGTTCCGGGGGCGGAGCTTAAAGTGCACCTTAATCACAAACCTGATCAACATGGCAGTCTATTGTGTGGCTAAGCTAAGCTAGCAACTTAACAGCAGGTCTCTACTGCTGGACCAGTAACGTTAGCAACTTAGCTGAATATGGCTGCTGTGGCTAGCTAGCTTAGCGCGAATATATAACCATTATTTTATGCATTACATACATCAAGCTGAAAAAGTTTATATATATACACATACACACACACGCGTATATATAAAAAATTGCTCATGTTTGTGATAAGCCCCGCCCCTTCTACCCCAGACACACCCAGCTATCAAAAAAAAAAAAAGTTATGTAGAAAACTAAAAGCTATACGTTTAGCATCTCTCCGTCCTCTTTGGATAAATGCTGGTTTATGTCGGATGCTAGCTCACTTGCTAACTTCTAGTTTAGCAAGCATTTGGGACACAGCCTAAAGTCCAGAGGTGGGCGGGTCCAATGGAAAAACAGGAAGTGATATAAAAAAAGTGGTTTTATAAAAACCAGCGAAGAAGAAAAATAAATCTATGCTAGCTTGTTACTTTTTTGTGGGGGTGTGGCTTCAGGATGCTGACGATGCGTTAAGAGGGGCTGGACCGAGGGAGCGAGGGAACGCATCCGTTTTTCTTTCCCCCGTTCATGTGTGTGTAGGGGATGAGTCCTTCGTAGGCGCCTTCGTCGTCCCCGGGCGAGTAGGACGACAGAGGGATGCTCTCCATGTTCTCCACGTCCATGTCGAAGTCGTCGGAGTCGCGCGGTCGCATGCGGTTCTCCTCGCTGTAGAAGAACGAGAGCTCGGTGAAGGACGGGTGAAGGTCGTCTCTCAGACTCTCGATGATCTCCTGGAACGTGGGACGCAGCTTCGGGTTGTAGTGCCAACACATCTGCATCAGGCTGTGACTACACACACACACACACACAGAGGGCGTGTCATTACTCACACACTCCTGTACACATTCTATAAGCTGCGTGTTTCTAAACGGCCTGTGTGAAGTGGATACGGTGTAGTCATGTGGGTCCGTCACCGTGGCAACAAGAGGACATTGAGGTGGTGGCACTGCCTGTATTTACACTTATCACCACACACACACACACACACACACTCACAGTCTGTCGGGACAGTTATCCGGCCGCTCCAGGAATCCTCCGTCCATCACGAACTTCAGCACCTGCTCGTTAGACAGACCCTGATACGGCTGCTCGGCTAGCGTGCTAATCTCCCACAGGACCACGCCGAACGACCTGCACACACACACACACACACACACACACACACACACACACACACACACACACGTCTCATGAACGTTAAACATAACTACACATTCTGGAGAAGTGTACGGTGTTGTCAGTGTAACACTGATATAAAAACCTGCGCAAGAGGAATGAAACCCTCAGGGCTGTGTGTGTGTGTGTGTGTGTGTGTGTGTGTGTGTGTCTCACCAGCAGTCTGAGTGTGCAGTAAACACTCCGTCCTTCAGGGACTCTGGTGCCATCCACCTGACGGGGAGCAGCCCTTTACCCCCCTTACGGTAATAATCAGTCTCGTAGATATCTCTCGTCATCCCGAAGTCTACACACACACACACACACACACACACACACGCAGGGATTAACTACACATTCAAAACTCTATCTGCACACAGCTGAAAGAAACGATCATGAGTGTAATAATAAACGTAACACACTTACTGAGGAGGAGGAAGAAATAAAGGACCGTTTATTCTTTATGTAACTTCCTTTTATCTTTAACTTTATCGTTGCCGTGGGTGTAGCAGTGCGGGTGTGTTGCCGTGGTTACCTCCGATCTTGACGGTGTAGTCCTCGGACACCATGCAGTTTCGGGCCGCCAGGTCTCTGTGTACAAACTTCTTAGCGTTGAGGTACGCCATCCCGTCCGCGATCTCCGCCGCCATCTGCACCATCTCCCTCAGGGTGGGGGGGGGGCGGCCCGGGTTATTCTGACACACACACACAGAGGTTACAAAATACTTCAGACATCAGGTGTAGATCTAACTCTGTGGACATTTATAAGTCGAGTGTGTGTGTGTGTGTGTGTGTACCTCAGCGTCGGGGCGGAGACGCCGCAGGTAGCTCTTCAGGTCTCCGTGTGTCATCAGCTCCATCACCACCAGAGTGGGCTGGCCTTTAGAGACCACGCCCAGCAGCCTCACCTGATCAGCCAATCAGAGAGAGGTTATCAGAGACACGCCCCTACTGTCTCACACAGGAACTTTTCAAGTGTTCCATCAAAACTGCTTTAGACAGGTGACACGGGCGTGTCTTAGGCTCCGCCCACACGCACAAAAAAAAAAATCTGTCCCCGCTTGTTTTGTGAAAGCAACAAATGGTGGTGGTGTGTTGCCATGGTAACGGGTGTAAGTGTAGTCACGCCTGTTTCAGAGGAATTATTTATAACTAGTCTCGATATTTTCCACAACAAACACAGACAAGCGTCTCTAAGACCCGCCGGACCGCGGTGACGAGGCGGGCGTGGCCGAACAGAAGCGTGGTCGTGTGTATGTGTGAGCGTGTGTGTATGTGTGAGCGTGTGTGTATGTGTGAGCGCGTGTGTGTGTGAGCGCGTGTGTGAGCAAGCAAGCGTGTGAGCAAGCAAGTGTGTGAGCGTGTGTGTGTGTGAGCGAGCGTGTGAACGTGCGTGTGAGCGTGTGTGTGAGCGAGCGTGTGAGAGCGCGTGTGAGCGTGTGTGTGAGCGCGTGTGTGTGTGTGAGCAAGCGTGTGAGAGAACGTGTGTGAGAATGCGCGCGTGTGTGAGCGTGCGAGTGCTTGTGTGTGCGTGTGTGCGCGAGTGTGTGTGAGCGCGTGTGAGCGAGCGTGTGTGTGAGCGTCAGTGTGAGAGAGCGCGTGTGAGCGTGTGTGTGAGAGAGCGCATGTGAGACAGCGCGTGTGTGAGCTTGTGTGACCGTGTGTGTGACCGTGTGTGTGCGCGAGTGTGCGTGCGTGTGTGAGAGAGCGTGCGTGTGTGAGAGAGCGTGTGCGAGCGTGTGTGTGTGAGCGTGCGTGTGTGAGCTAGCGTGTGTGTGAGAAAGCGTGCGTGAGCGTGCGTTTGTGTGAGCGTGCGTGAGCGCATGTGAGAGCGGGTGTGTGAGCGAGCGCGCGTGTGTACGAGTGTGTGAGCGCGTGTGTGTGAGCGAGCGTGTGTGTGAGCGAGCGCGTGTGTGAGCGAGCGCGTGTGTGAGCGAGCGCGTGTGCGTGTAAGCGCGTGTGCGAGCGCGCGTGTGTGAGCGAGCGCGTGTGCGAGCGGGTGTGTGTGTAAGCGCGTGTGCGAGCGCGTGTGTGTGAGCGAGCGTGTGTGTGTGAGCGCGCGTGTGTGTGTGAGCGCGCGTGTGTGTGAGCGCGCGTGTGTGTGAGCGCGCGTGTGTGTGAGCGCGTGTGTGTGAGCGAGCGTGTGTGTGTGAGCGCGCGTGTGTGAGAGCGCGCGTGTGTGAGAGCGCGAGTGTGTGAGAGCGCGCGTGTGTGAGAGCGCGAGTGTGTGTGTGAGCGCGCGCGTGTGTGTGAGCGCGCGCGTGTGTGTGTGTGAGCGAGCGACCGTGTGTGTGTGAGCGAGCGAGCGCGTGTGTGAGCCCGTGTGTGTGTGAGCGAGCGTGAGCGAGTGTGTGTGAGCATGTGTGTGTGAGTGAGCATGTGCGAGTGAGCGTGTGTGTGCGAGCGTGTGAGCGAGTGTGCGTGAGCGCGTGTGTGAGAGCGCGTGTGTGAGAGTGAGCGTGTGTGAGCGAGCGTGTGTGCGTGAGCGTGTGTGTGTGAGCGTGTGTGAGCCTGTGAGAGCGTGCGTGTGAGTGTGTGAGCATGTGTGTGTGTGAGCGTGGGTGTGTGCGAGAGCGTGTGTGAGCGTGTGCGAGAGTGTATGAGAGCGTGTGTGTGTGAGCGAGCGTGTGTGCGTGAGCGTGTGTGTGAGCGTGTGTGCGTGCGCGTGTGTGCGAGCGTGTGTGTGTGCGAGCGTGTGTGTGCGAGCGTGTGTGAGTGAGGCTGTGAGAGCGTGCGTGTGAGTGTGGGTGTGTGCGAGAGCGTGTGTGAGCGTGGGTGTGTGTGAGAGCGTGTGTGTGTGAGCGTGTGCGAGAGTGTATGAGAGCGTGCGTGTGAGCGCGCGCGTGTGTGAGCCTGTGTGTGTGTGAGCCTGTGTGTGAGAGCGTGCGTGTGAGAGCGTGCGTGTGCGCAAGTGTGTGAGCGCGCGTGTGCGTGTGAGAGCCTGTGTGTGTGCGCGCGTGTGCGAGAATGTGTGTGAGCGTGTGAGCGCGCGTGCGTGTGAGCGCGCGCGAGTGAGAGCGTGTGTGAGAGCGTGTGTGTGAGAGCGTGTGTGTGTGTGCGCGAGAGCGTGTGTGAGCGCGTGTGTGAGAGCGCGTGAGCGTGTGTGTGAGCGTGTGTGAGAGCGTGTGAGCGTGTGTGAGAGCGTGAGCGTGTGTGAGCGTGTGTAAGAGCGTGTGAGCGTGTGTGATCTAAAGACCTTGTGTATGAGTGTGTGTGAGTGAGTGTGTGTATGAGTGAGTGTGAGTGTGTGAGTGAGTG
>JAQQZT010000001.1:34542914-34554043 GCA_030068275.1 Clarias platycephalus
TCTAAATGTTGTTTCTCATTATTGTTTAAAAATCTCAAAACATTGTAATATATCATCACAAGATACTTTTTATCATCGCAAACAAGTATTTTTTTAATAAAAATCTTTGCCTTGTAAAGATTCTGAGCATGTGCCTATAGTATCGTAATTTTTAAGGCCAAATCTGTCATCTGTTTTTGTTAATAAACTATACTTTAAAATGTAATTTAATTAACCCTTTCATTTTTGTGGCTTCAGTCATTGTTGGGATTCTCTTTTAAAGCTGGCAGCATTAACAGCTTAAATCAAAATATATCGTTATCGTTCAATATGGGCCAAAAATTATCGAGATTACTTTTTTGCCATATCGCCCAGCCCTACTACATCCTGCATGTTAACATATTTCCTTCTGAAACAAAGTAACAGTATGATGCAGTAGTGCTTGTGTGATTTACAGAACAGCCAATAGTATTAGAGACTCGCTAAGCCCCGCCTCCGGTCTCCATACGGAGAACAGTGACGGCTTTATAACTTGTTTAGCTGTGTCTCTCTCTCTCTCTCTCTATCTCTCTCTCTCTCTCTCACACACACACACACACACACAAACACATGCCTGTCCACGTTAACCAGGACGAGTGAAGGGTCAGAGCCGCCGATGGTGATGGAGAGACCGCGCGGTCGTCTCCATCAGTGACGTCTCGAAGGACAAACACTGGATTCTTCATCAGACTGAGGGGACGGCCTTACATGACCATCAGGCTGAAGATACACCACCAAAACACACACACAACTGCAAACGCTAATGTAGAACAAGACACGCCCCCTGGGGGAGGAGCAAAGACACCCTGGAGAGCATTTAATTGGACGAACACGAGACGAGGACAGGATGAACCATCCCTAATAATAACTATCATACCAAGATTTATCACGAATATAATTAAATTAAATATTATCGTTTAAATGTATAAATGGAATGTGATAAATTGCATTAAATTGCGCAGCACTAGTGTGTGTTTATGATTCTCCTGTAACACTGTAGGACAGAGCGACCATCATCTATATACCGCTTTATTCTGGGTGCAGGGTCGAGGGGGCGGAGCCTATTCCAGGAGACTTAGGGCACAGGTGGGGGAACACCCTGGATGGGGTGCAGGCGCGCGCACGCACACACACCCCCCCCCCCCCACCGAGGAGGGAATCGAACCCTCGACTCTGGAGCTGCGAGGCGACACCACCGTACTGCTGCACTCCGAAACTCTCAACTTTATTTCATTAAATCTGTAAATATTAACAGGATAAACACACACACACTACTGGACATCAGCTCAGCATTTATTCTCATTACATCACACAGGAGAGAGGTCACACACACACACACACACACACACACACAGTCCTGCACGCAGAGCAGCTGTCAGTTATTTATTTATTTATAGACACACACACATTATATATATATATATATACACACATACACACACACACACACAGAGAGAGAGACAAATAGATAAACAGAAATACAGACTGATTAGCCGTGTGCGTGTGTGTGTGTGTGTGTGCGCGAGGTTACTCACTCTCTGCACGGCTCCAGCTCATCACACACAGGAGGAACACACACACACTCCGGAGACTCATCTTCAACACCAAAAAGTCTTGTTGTTTTCACCAACAACAAAAAAAGTTTTACACAAAAATCGCAACCAAATAAAATCCGCTGAGGAGGAGTTAGCCTGTTAGCCCCCCGTTAGCCTGTTAGCCCCCCGTTAGCCTCCCGTTAGCCTCCCGTTAGCCTGTTAGCGGCTCCGCTAGCAGAACTGATTATCTGAGATTGAGTTTCGCTTCACTCGGCGCTACAGTCACTGAACACATGATCGTCAGGAGCCGCGTCACTGCTCTTCATCATTATTAATATTAATAACCTCTCCAGGATCTCCATCACACACACACACACAGGAGTCTATATATAAATACACCCCCTCAGGCTAGTTCTCACACGAGCGCTAAGCTAACTCCGCTACTGAGGAGAAGAATGTTCACTAAAGTTCTACTTCCGGTCCGCTCGGTTCGGTTCGGTCTTTAACTCGGTTACAGAAGGTGATTCGGGTCACAGATGCGGATTATCGCGCCGGAGCTCACGAGACTTTTATTCACTTGCTAATGCTAACGCTAGCAGGCTAGTCGAGGCGCGCGCGCGTCTCACTGTTTATTACCACAAGAATCAGTAAATATTTACTTTAACACATTAAACTTCATCAAACCCTAATTAAACACACACTATTTTATATATATATATATATATATATATATATATATAATACCGAGAGCTGAGCTGTAGCCCCACTGTGTGTGTGTGTGTGTGAGGTGATTAAAGCTCCGAGTCTCTGTCAGGTTCAAATACAAAAAGAATAAAGAGTGTATAATCCACACCGACGTGCAGGATCTCTCTCTCTCTCCCTCTCCCTCTCCACCTGGAGGTAGTGTGTGTGTGTGTGTGTGTGTGTGCGCGCGCGCCACTGAACATCCAACTGAGTCTGTAAACACTGAGAGACAGACAGGTGGAGAGAGAGACAGACAGGAAACACGGTGTCAAGTCATGGACTGGGAGGCGCGCGCGCGCGCACACACACACACACACACACACACACTCCCTCTGTACATACACACTGTGAAAAATAAAAACATGAGAAATGTATCAAGCAAAAAAAAAAAAATCTGCAAACACCTTAACATTAATCCCTGAAGCACACCTACACACACACACACACACACACACACTCTATAAATATATAGAATTACATTATACTACATATTACATTGTTTACTATAATTAAAAGTATGCACACACTTTACTTACGCAGTATGATGTGACATGAGTATGGTGTGTGTGTGTGTGTGTGTGTGTGCGAAACAGTGCAGTGTGTGGAAGGTTTTGTCAGATCATCACAGCATGCTTGAGCAGAACCTGAGCTACACCTACAGCACACACACACACACACCTGTGTACACCTGTGTGACGACATAATGGCCACGCGTGTCCTATTCTCACACGTCACTGGTTTATCCACGTTGACCGTCATGTCCAACACTCACTGACCATTTAATCATTTAATCAGACAAACTACATTATCCTCCTCTCCTGTGTGTGTGTGTGTGTGTGTGTGTCCATGGCTATAAGTGTGCAGATGGAGAGAATAACCTAATTTCCTCCCAGTTACTCAATCTGGAAACATAAACAGTGGAGACAAACAGACAAACACCATGAGAGGGCTGCGGTTAAGTCCAGGTTCCTTTTCCCGATCGGAATATTCTTATTTATAGTTTATATTGTTTTACAACAACAATAATAATAATAAATGCTTTTCTCAGGGTTTGAACTTACAACCTTCTGATCAATATTTTTGAAAAAAAAAAACAGTTTAATACTATTATATAAAAATATAATAAATACTATTTTAATAAAACAAACAGCATTTGTTGTGAAGTAACTCCAGTTAATAATATAAACTAACAGAAATAAAGGAACAGATTAATAAATAATGTTCTTCTGTTGTCGAGGAGACACTATGAGATATTTGTTTTAGAACATCCTCCTCCTGTTCTTACCCCTGTTTCCTTTTCCCATCATTAACATTTGACATTTGGCAGGGTTTAGGAAAGTGTTCACACACACACACACACACACACACACACACACACACACACACACAGAGAGTTTGTTTCTGGGAACAGAGGATGTAAGCAGGTCAGGAGATAATGTGTGTGTTTATTAGGAACAATGGTCACGCTGTACGTCTCTGAGCGTGATGTGAAGGTTCAGCGATTGAGGTAAAGGAGTTACAGTGGGAGGTAAAGGTGCAGTACCATGAGAAAGTATTTGCCCTTTTTGTTCATATTTGTCGCTTAAATGATTAAGATAAAACTATTTTTTTATATTACATAAAGATAACCCGAGTAAATACAAAATGTAGTTTTTAAATAATGATTTCATTTCAAATTCACGATATGCAGTGAAATGCTTATACGAGCGCTCGTGACCGTAAAAACTAAATTATCAATAAGAAATAAATCAGGGAATGGAATAAGAATAAAATATAGAAAAACTTGGGGAAAAAAATTGAAGAACAAAATATAAAATATATTTTACTTAGCTGTACAAATGTACAAAGTCTGGACTTTGACTCGGCCGCTCGAAAAGCTTCATTCTGCATTTTACGAACTGATGGCCGGACCTTCTCCTCCAGTATTCTATGGTGGACGCAGAACTCATGGTTCCATCAACTACAGCACTTTTGTTACAATGTTCTTTTTATGAAACGCTGTTTTACAAAAGTTTACCTTTTGTCTCATCAGTCCACAGAATATTTGCCTTGGGGATAATCAGGATGTTTTTTAGTAAATGTGAGACGAGCCTTTGTGTTCTCCTTGGAACTCTCCTATGGACGCCATTTTTGGCTGGTCTCTTTCTTATTGTTGAATCATGAACTCTGACCTTAACTGAGGAGAGTGAGGCCTGCAGGTCTTTGAATGTTCTTCTGGGTTCTTTTATGAGCTCCTGGATGAGTTGTTGTTGTGCTCTTGAAGTGATTTTGGTAGACCGGCCACTCATGGGAAGTTTCACAACTGTTCCACGTTTTCTCTATTTGTGGATAATGTCTCTCACCGTGGTTCACTGGAGTCCCAAAACCTTAGACATGTCTTTATAACTTTGTCCAGACATGTTAATTACTTTGTTTCTCGTCTGTTCTTGAATTTCTTTAGATCACAACACAATGTGTTGCTTTTTGAGGTCTGTCAGTGTGCTTCACTTTCTCAGACAGCTTCTATGTAAGTGACTTCCTGATTCAGCAGGTCTGGCAGTAATCAGCCCTGGGTGTGGTGAGTGGAATTTAACTCAGCTTTCCAAAAATCACAGTTAATTTATGACTTAGCAAGCGGGGGCAATTACTTTTTCAGATAGGGCCAGGTAGGTCTGGACAGATTTTTTAAAAATAAATTAAATCATCATTTAAAAACTGCATCTTGGATTTACTCTGGATATCAGTGTGTAACATTAAATTTATTTGATCCTAATCATTTAAGTGTGATGAATATTTTAAGAAAATTACAGGCCAATACTTTTTCACACACACAGGTAAAGAGGTCAGTGTGGTGTGTCAGAGGTGTAAGTTGAACACAAGGTGTACATGACTGCAGTAACACTGATTCTGTTTAAGTGTTTTATTTCTAATGTGTGTTTTATTTGTACTCCATTTATTTGAGCCATGACAGTGTGTGTGTTACTGCATGTATCTCTCTCTTAGTGTGAAGACAGAAGGGGAAAAGCATGTCTTTATCATTTGAGTGTTCTCTTCCTGTGAGGAACGGCGCCGCCCCCAGGCAGCCACGCCCTGATATCACCATCCTCGGATAAACACCGATTAAACTCAACCAAAGGAAACACAGTAACGTTTACTGTTCACACTTCACTACATCTCTCAGACACATCCTTACAGAAGGACAGAAGTGTGTGCTTCAGTCTGCCAGTCCAGTCCAAAGGGGGTGTAAACTTTTGCACAACGTGTGTCTCTGCAGCATGAGAATCAGGGTTCTGATCACGAGGCCTTGATTGATTTCCTGTTAGTAGGTCAAAGGTTAACCTTAGGCAATCTGCTAAAACCTGAGTGTTAAACACACACACACACACAATAAAGACAGAAACACAAACCTCATTTCTATGTGAAGTTAATGTGCGTGTTATTGTGTGTGTAATGAACCTAATCTCAGACATTAACCCCAGAGATCAGATTAATCGGATACACAAACGTTCAGCTTTAACCTGAGTGTGTGTGTGTGCAGTTACACTAGTGCAGATCACTGAATAGAGAATAAACCACATGGAGTATGTAACAGGGTTTAGACCTGCACCGCCCTCTAGTGGAAAATCCAGTGTGTCACACAGGCTGATGTGTTCAAATCCATTTTTGTTTGTAGTGATTTTAAAGTGATTCAGTGAAAATGTGTGTTTTACTCTATAAATTTAATTTATTGGGATTTTATGTGATTGAGCAACACAAAATTGCACATAATTGTGTGTTAATACTCAAGGCATGGAATCTGTGGCAAGACATGAAAATTGCAGGTCACAGAAGCTCTCTGTCCAACCCGACTCTGCTTGAGCTGTTGTGCAAAGATAAATAGACAAAACCTTCACTTAATGCTGGTAGGGACACACCCCAAAGGACTGAGAGGTGTTCCTACACAGTACTGACTCAGGGGGGTGAATACTAATGCACACTACACTTTTCAGATATTTATTTGTAAAAATGTTGAAATCCATTTAGTTTACCTTCCACTTCACAGTTCTGTGCCACTCTGTGTTGGTCTGTCGTATAAAATCCCAATAAAACACATTTATGTTTGTGGCTGTAACGAGACAACAAAGTTCAAGGGGTGTGAATACTTTTGAAAATCACTGTGGGAGCTGAAGTCCATCCCATAATAATGTGCAGCACCTCCACATGCGCACACACAGGAAGTGGACGCTGAGACAGGAAGCTTTTAATAAATAACGCTTTATTAATTTCCTGTTATTTACATCTCACTGATTGATTTACAGTTTTACTCAAATATTCTTTAATCTCACACACACACACACACACACACACTGGACTGCAACTTGTTACTGTATTTTCCAGACTATAAGAGCAGTTTAACTCGTTTCACCCACCTGCCCCACCCACACCTGTTACACAAATAAAGTACAGCTCAAAGAAGTTGGCACTGAAAAAGTGAGTTAACACACACACACACACACACACACTGTAGCTCTGGGTAAGCTAACCAGCGTGACGCAGCGTGGTGGCCCCGCCCCGGCCGAGAAGGCCCCGCCCTCTCTGAGCTGCTTCTGACAATCTAACTTTAGAGAAGAATCAAAGAAATGATAAAGGGTTCAGGAGAGGGTGTGGCTGTACAAGTGGGTGGAGCTTCCTCCAGCCGGGAGCAGCAAGTAGTCCAGAAAATACGGGAAGAAGGGAGCAGCAGTTTGTGTGTGTGTGTGTGTGTGTGAGAGAGTGTTCTCCCTCACTGATATGTAATGTTCATGGAATGTGGAACACACACACACGCACCCTCACACGCACGCACTCACACGCACCCTCACACGCACGCACTCACACGCACCCTCACACACCCTCACACACCCTCACACACCCTCACACACCCTCACACACACACGCACCCTCACACACACAGCTAAAAACTAACATCCACATGTAACTATCACTATAACTGGTGGTCATTCACCTTCAGTCAGGGTTAGCAGAGTTAGCATTTCTGAAGTGGTCTAAAACCATGTGCTTACACACACACACACACACACACACACACACACACACACACACACACACACACAGTCAGTGAACCCGCTCAAAACAACAGAGAGAGACAAAAAGATAGTAGGAGAGACAGCGCCATCATCAGGCCCTCCGTTTAGGACACAGCCGTTCCAATACAGCCACAGGAGTCATACACACATACACACACACACACACACACAGACGTAAAAAAAACACCAGCCTGTTGTATCAGTTCTTATGAACATTGTGCATGTGTATGCGTGTGTGTACACTGCAGCCTGATGTGTGTGTGTGTGTGTGTGTGTGTGTGTGTTCAGCTGATGGAGGTCAGTACGGTGGAAATGCGTTGGGGCACAACAGGTAAAAGTGGGCGGAGTCATACCCCTGGCTCCACCCCAAGTGGCCTTTGATGTGGCAGTGGGAGGAGTCATACACTTCTGACCAACTCCTCCCCTCACAGGCTCCACCCTGCTGAGTCATTAGTGTGACAGTGGGCGGGGTCATATGTCAGACTCCGCCATGATGTGTGTAAGATGGCAGTGGGTGGAGTCATACAGTATTCACATCTAGTAAAGGCCAATTCCGGCTCACAGACTCCGCCCAGAGTGGTGTGTGCATGTGTGGGTATGTTTGGCAGCAGTGGGTGGAGTCATCCTCTGCCATCATGTCATTCTCACAGACTCCGCCCTAACGTGTACCTTGAGCTTGAAACCAAGAGAAAAATGGATACAACTGGGGTAAGAGAAGGCGGGATCACAGTGCAGCCATCTGATCTCTGCAAGCTCCGCCCTGATGTGTTTGAGGTGGCACTGGGCGGAGTCAGACACAGAACCTGTTCAACAGAAAAACCCTTCCTTCTCACTAGCTCCGCCCTGATGTGTCTGAGGCGTCAGTGGGCGGAGTCAAAAAAGAACCCGTCCCATAGAAAGGTCCTTCATTCACACTGGCTCCACCCTGATGTGTTTGAAGTGGCAGTGGGCGGAGTCAGACACTGCTGTAAACGAATAGTGACTCTTCTCCCATAGGCCCCGCCCTGATGTGTGTGCTGAGGTGGCAGTGGGCGTGGTCATACACTGCTGTCATCCAGTAGAGGCTCTTTGCTCTCACAGGCTCCGCCCTGAGGTGTGTGGGCGTGGCTCTGGGTGGCGGTGGTGTGTTTTTTGTAGCTGCCGGGCCGCAGAGAGAGCGAGTTGTGTTCAGGGATGAAGAGCGCCACCAAGAGGGAGAGGAGGACTGAGCACGCTCCGAACAGGAAGGGAGGACCGGGAATGATGGCACTCTGCACACACACAGACAGACAGAGGAGTGAGACAGGGAGTGTGTGTGTGTGTGTGTGTGTGTGTGTGTGTGAGAGAGAGAGAGAGAGAGAGAGAGAGAGAGACACAGACCTCGTCAGTGGGATTGGCCATGTTGGGTTTGGTTCCTTTCTCAGATCCTCCTGCAGCGTCCATCTCGTTCAGCTCCACATGGAACAGGTAGAAGACAAAGCCATAGAGGGCGGGGCCAAGTCCGTTACACAGCCCCCTGATCCCCGTGATCATCCCCTGTACCACGCCTACACACATGACAAAGTACAGACAACACAGGATGGGTTTGGATAAATATACCAGAATAAAGTGTGTGTGTGTGTGTGTGTGTGTGTGTGTGTGTGTGTTCATTCTCACCCTGCTGGTCAGGATCTGCATTTCGGGAGACGATGGCACTAATGGCTGGGAACGTGATACTCGACATCGCAGCTACAGCCCCCGCTGCCCACATCATCCTAACACACACACACACATTGGTACAGCACTGTTGGTCATGTGACTTAGAAAAATGAATTACTTTGCTTAAGAAACATAACTGTGTGTGCGTGTGTGTAGTGACTCACCAAGGCTGGGACCCGAAGCCATACCAGGCGAGCTGCAGGATCTGGAAGCCGAGCCCTAACAGGATGGTGTTCTTATTCCCAATAGAGCGCATGAGCACACCCAACACCACTGTCTGTATGTGAACACACACACACACACACACACACACACACACACACACACACACACATTAAGTAAATTAATTTAAAACTGTGGGAAGCTATTAGCCATGTTTAAATAATGTTTCACACCATCCAACACACACACACACACACACACACACACACACACACACACACACACACACACACACACCTGTGCTAATATGGACAGGATTCCGACCACTGCAATAAATGCTGCAACTGTCTCTGAGGTGAACCCGATCACCTGTTCATCAGAGAGAGAGGGGGAGGGGTTACATTTAAATCTTATACCAAATATTACATGTGTGGTGTGGAGTGTGTGTGTGTGTGTGTAATGAGAGTGTGAGAGCAGTGAGAGTGTAGCGAATAAGTGAGTGTGGCGCGAATGTAGTGTAGTGTAGTGTAATGTAATGAGTGTAGTGTAGTGAGTGTAGCGAGTGTAGTGTACTGAGTGTAGTGTAGTGAGTGTAGTGTAATGTAGTGAGTGTAGTGTAATGTAGTGAGTGTAGTGTTGTGAGTGTAGTGTTGTGTAATGTACTGAGTGTCATGTAGTGTAGTGTAGTGTAGCGATTGTAATGTAGTGTAGCTAGTGTAGTGTAGCAAGTGTACTGTAGCGATCGTAGCGTAGGGAGTGTAGCGTAGTGAGTGTAATGTAGTATAGCGTAGTGAGTGTAATGTAGTGTAGTGTAGCGAGTGTAGTGTAGTGTAGCGAGTGTAGTGTAACGAGTGTAGTGTAGCGTAGCATAGCGAGTGTAGTGAAGTGTAGCGTAGCGAGTGTAGCGCAGCGTAGTGTAGCGAGCGTAGCGAGTGTAGTGTAGTGTAGCGAGTGTAGTGGAGCGAGTGCAGTGAGTGTAGTGTAGGGAAGTGTAGCATAGCGAGTGTAGCGCAGCGAGTGTACTGTTGTGAGTGTAGTCTAGCGTAGCTAGTGTAGTGTAGCGAGTGTAGGGTAGCAAGTGTACTATAGCATAGTGTAGCGAGTGTAGTGTAGTGTAGCGAAGCGAGTGTAGTGAGTATAGTGTAGCGAGTGTAGTGTAGCGAGTGTAGTGTAGCGAGTGCAGTGTAGTGTAATGTACTGAGTGTAGTGTAGCGTAGTGAGTGTAGCGTAGTGAGTGTAGCGTAGCGAGTGTAGTGAGCGTAGTGTAGCGTAGCGAGTGTAGCGAAGCGAGTGTAGTGTAACAAGTGTAGCGTAGCAAGTGTAGCGTAGCGAGTGTAGCGTAGCGAGTGTAGCGTAGCGAGTGTAGTGCAGTGAGTGTAGTGGAATGTCGCGAGTGTAGTGTAGTGAAGCGAGTGTAGTGTAGTGAGTGTAGCGTAGTATAGTGAGTGTAGCGTAGCGAGTGTAGTGAGTGTAGCGTAGCGAGTGTAGTGAGTGTAGCGTAGCGAGTGTAGTGAGTGTAGCGTAGCGAGTGTAGTGTAACGAGTGTGGCGTAACGAGCGTAGTGTAGCGTAGTGAGTGTAGTGTAGAGTAGTGATCGTAGCGTAGGGAGTGTAGCGTAGTGAGTGTAGTATAGTGTAGCGAGTGTAGTGTAGCGAGTGTAGTGTAGCGAGTGTAATGTAGTGAGTGTAGCGAGTGTAGTGTAATGAGTGTGGTGTAGCGAGTGTGGTGTAGCGAGTGTCATGTAGTGTAGTGTAATGTAATGTACTGAGTGTCATGTAGCGAGTGTAGTGTAGCGTAGTGAGTGTAGTGTAGTATAGTGTAGCGAGTGTAGTGTAGCGTAGCGAGTGTAGTGTAGCGAGTGTAGTGCAGCATAGCGAGTGTAGTGTAGCGAGTGTAGTGCAGCATAGCGAGTGTAGTGTAGCGAGTGTAGTGCAGCATAGCGAGTGTA